>VZQC01000883.1:2416473-2669102 GCA_009823505.1 Rhizomys pruinosus | reverse complement strand
CCCAAGGAACAGATCTTAGAGGAATAATTGCAGACCTATGCGAGAAAAATTAAAGAATAAAAGAAATTCAGAGAAATAAAGAGAGAGAATGAAAAACTCAAAAAGGACCTAAGTATCCAAAGAACTAAAGGAAAGAGAATTGACAACTCCAGAAAGAACTAGAGGGAGAGAAAAAAAACCTCCGAAAGGAAGTAGAAACACTGAAAAAGGAAGCCAACGAAGTAAGGAGGACCAAGAAGAGATTGAGAAGCTCAAAAAGGAAATGGAAATACTAAAGAAATCACAGGATGAAATGAAAAAGGAAATAGAACACTCATCCAATCAAGGAAAGGAATCAAAGAAAAGAAAAGCCTCAGAAGTAGAATGGAGGAAGCAGAACAAAGAATATCAGAGGAAGATAACACAGAGAACTAAGAAACCTCAAATAAAGAATATGAAAAAATTTAAAAATACACAAAAGTGGAACAACCAGGAAATACGGGACACTATGAAAAGATAAAACCTCCGCATCACAGGAATAGAGGAAGGAGAAGAATCTCAATAGAATAGTACTGATCAGATCTTCGACAGAATAATAGATGAAAATTTCCCCAAACTAAAAATAGACAAATCCATACAAATACAAGAAGCACATAGGACTCCAAATAGACAAGATGAGAAAAGAAACTCCCCATGGCATATCATAGTTAAAATGCTAGACACCCAAAACAAAGACAAAATTCTGAAAGCTAATGTCATGGTTAATCCTGTGTGTCAACTTGACTGGACTATAAGGACAAATAAGAGAAAAAGGATGTTTGGATTGGACACCTCAACCCGGATGGCCACCCAAATGTGGGGCATTACCTTCTGCCGGCAGGCAGTATAAAAGGCCACGGACAGAAGGAGCTGGTCCCTTTTCTCCTGTGGCTTGCCTCTCTCTATCTGGTGAGTTTGTCTTGCTGCTGTGATCAACCTTTGGATCCAGAGTGTACTGGGACCGGCAGATCTCCTGGAATCCATTCGGACCTTCACACCAGATTGGGACTACTGAGACATCCAGCCTTGTGGACTGGCAGTTCCCTGGATTCTCTCAGCCTTTCCAGTGTGGTGCAGCTTACTGTTGGACTCCTTGAACTCTGTCACATGAGCAAATCAATAAATATAGTTATAGCTATATATCGTCCTGTTCTTCTGTTTCTTTAGAGAACCTGACTAATACAGATTTTGGTACCAGAAGTGGTTCTAGAGAAACAGAATAGAAAGGAGAATTTCTTTAGTGGGTTTAGTAGTCTCTGGAGCAGCTCTCCAACTCAATGAAGCCTAAGTTACTGAAGGCTTTCCTGGTGGCATGAAGGGAATGATATCCTTGGTGTAGACTATTTGAAGTAATTATGAAGACAAGAATCCATTTGACTCACCTAACTCACCCTTGTGAGAAGCAAGAAATTTAGCGACTCTATATATAAAACGTTTCGAGAAATTGTTGAAAAGGAAAATAATGATGTTGCCTTGTTGCTCCTAGCATGTCTGGATAAAGTGATAGAGGAAAATAAGGAGCTCAGTGATAAAAATGACCAGCTCTGGATTCAAAACAACAGTTTAAAGGTTTCCAAGTGTGCTCTGGAAGAGAATCTTCTCTCTAGCAACTGAAGTGCTAAAGTGGCAGATAATCAAGCTGGAGCCCTTATTATACGTTTGGCTGATTTACAACGCAAATTTAATTCCCAGCCAAGAAAAGTGTCAGCAGTTAAAGTGAGTAGCACTTGGTGGGGAAAGGGTGGAACCTGAAACTTGGGATGGAGATGTGTGGAAGAACCATGATTGATGAGGATTTTGAACCCTTGGATTCTAGGGATTTTCTTTATCTGAGGAATTATCTCCCCACCCTCAGCAGAGAATCCACACCTGCAGATCCCTCCTCCCCACCCTTGCCTGAGGAAACTAATCCCCCCTCCCAAGTGGGAGCTAATGTCCCTCAGGGCCCAACAATTGTTGCCTCTAGACCTATAACCAGATTGAAGTCTAAGAAAGCCCCTCAGGTGAGATAGAAGAGTGTGGTCCATGAGGAGGTGCATATACCACTAAAGAAATTAATTAGATTTGCCGATTTTTTCGGCAGAAGCCTAAGGAATGTGTGTGGGAATGGATTTTAAGGGTGTGGGATATGGTGGAAGGAATATAAAATTGATCATAATGAGTTTATCGATATGAGCCACTGATTAGAGATTCTAGGTTTAACATGGAAGCTCGAGCAGTTAAAAAGGTGTTAAAGGTTTTATTTGAAAGGTTGGCTGATGTATTTATTAAAAAACATGGCCTACTAACAGCGAGTTAGAGATGCCTGATATCCTTGGCTTAGTATTGATGAAGGGATTGTAGGTTCAGGCAGATGGGACATGCTCGAGTGGATTCAAGTGTAAAACCACATTCTCCAAAATATGAGAACCCAGAGGACATGCCTTTCACTAATTTATAAGATGGAAAGTACTGAGAGAGACACAAACAAACATTTGAAGAGCTTTGTTTTTGCTCTATTTCTTATGCCAGATCTTACAGTTAGACAAATTGTTGCTTGCTTGCATAAATTAAATGTACATGTAATAGGTTTAACAGGACCTCAGGGTAGGCGTCAGGTGGCAGCACTGAATCGCCGAAGACCAGATGAGCTTAGTTACCGTAATTATCATAATGGGTGGCAAAGACAAAACAATGCCTATAATGGCATGACCTGAAATGATCTTTGGAACTGGCTAATTTATCGTGGCGTTCCCAGGAACCAAAAACATAAGAAGCCTACTAATTTTTATTTGATTGTATAAGCAAAAAGCGTCTAGAACAAATGACAGGAAGTCAACATTGGATTTTAGAGTAGAAATCCCCCATTAACCAGTTTCCAAATTGAGACAGTTCACAAACCCAGAATCCTTGAATGAAGGGGTGGCCAGTTCCAATGAGGAAGGACCTTGTCACAATACCAAAGAGTTATGGCTGTTTGCTTCTCCTGTCCTTTCCCCAGAGGGACTGAGGCCTTTTACTAGGGTAAGCTGTACACTGGGGAAAAGGAAATAATCAGACTTTCGAGGCCTATTGGATACTGGTTCTGAGTTGAAACTGATCCCAGGAGACCCTAAAAACATTGTGGCCCTCTGGTTAAAGTAGGGGCCTATGGATGGTCAGGTGATAAATGGAGTTTTGGCTGAAGTCCGACTACGAGTGTGCCCAGTGGTCCAGAACTCATTCTGTGGTTATTTCCCCAGTCCAGAAATGTATAATTGGGATAGATATAATTAGAAATTGGCAGAATCCCCACATTGGGTTCCCTGACCTGTGGAGTGAGGGCTATTTGGCGAAAGGCCAAATGGAAACCATTGTGTTGCCTCTACCAGGAAAATAGTGAACCAAAACAGTATGTATCCCTGGAGGGATTGCAGAGATTAGTGCCACCTTCAAGGATTTGAAAGATGCAGGGGGTGGTGATTCCTACCACCTCTCCATTTAACTCTCCAATTGGCCTGTGCAAAAGACGATGGATCATGGAGAATGACATTGACTATCGAAAACTCAACCAAGTGTGACACCAGTTTGCAGCCCTGTACCAGATGTGGTGTGCCTTACTTGAGAGATTAATATGTCTCCTGGTACCTGGTATGCAGCTATTGATCTGGCCAATGCTTTCTTCTCAATACCGGTTCATAAGGACCACAGAAGCGATTTGCTTTCAGCTGGCAACTCAACTAGTATACCTTTATTGTCTTTACCTCAGGGGTATGTTGAACTCTCCAGCCTTGTGCCATAACTTAGTTAGAAGGGATCTTGATCACCTGACTCTCCCCACAAAATATCACACTGGTCCACTTATTGATGATGTTATGCTGATTGACCCAGTGAACAGGAGGTACAGCTAGTCTAGCTTGTTGTAAAGGCATATGCATGAAGGATGGGAAAATAAATCCAACTCAAACTCAAGGGCCATCTACGTTGGTGAAGTTTCTAGGAGTTCAGTGGTGTGGAGCATGCAGAGACATTCTTCTAAGGTAAAGAATAAGTTGTTGCACCTGGCCCCCCTCACCAAGAAAGAAGAACAAGTTTTAGTGGGCCTTTTTGGATTCTGGAGGAGCACATTCCTCATCTGGTGTGTTACTATGACCCATATATCAGTGACTCGTAAGGCAGCAAACTTGAGTGGGGCTTGGAAAGGAAAAGCTCTTCAAAGTCCAGGATGGTGAGGCTGCTCTGCCCCTAGGGCCATATATCCAGCAGACACCAATGTTGCTTGAGGTATCATTGGCAGATAGAGATGCCTACCTGAAGTCTGTGGCAGGCTCCCATACGGAATCACAGGGAGCCCTTGGGATTTTGGAGTAAGCTCTACCTTCATCTGAAAACAACTATTCTCCTTTTGAAAGACAGCCTTAGCCTGCATTGGGCCTTAGTTGGAAACTGAACGTTTGACAATGGCCACCAAGCACCATGCGAACCTGAGCTGGCTCATCTGAGCTGGGTGTTATCTGACCCACCATCCACAATAAAGTAGGATGTGCACCAGCAACAGTCCATTATAAATGGAAGTGGTACATGTGACAGGGCGGGCAGGCCCTGAGGGCAAAGAAAGCTGACATGAAGAAGTTCCCAAATGACCTATGGTTCCCACTCTTTTACAATGCCTCCTGTGCTTAAGCATGCACCTATGGCTTCATGGGGTTTGTCCTATGATCAGTTTGAACTGAGGAAGAGAAGACTAGGGCCTGGTTACTGATGGTTCTGCAGCTATGAGGCACCACCCAGAGGTGGACAGCTGCAGAATACAGCCAATTTTTAAAACAACCCTAAAGGACACTGTGTAAGGAAAGTCTTCACAGTGGGCAGAATCTTCGGCAGTGCACACATGGTTGTGCATTTTGCCTGGAAGGAGAAATGGCTCAGAGGTTCGATTATATACTGATCATGGGCTGTAGCCAATGGTTTGGCTGGAAGGTCAGGGACTTGGAAGGAGCATGACTGTAAATTGTGAGAAAGACATTTGGGGAAGAAGTATGTGGTAGAGCTCTCTGAATGGTCAAAGGATGTGAAGATACTTGTGTCTCTGTAAATGCTCATCAAAGGTGATCTCAGCAGAGGATGAGTTAATAATCAAGTAGATCGGATGACTCTTCTGTGGATAGTCAGCCTCACCTCCAGGGGGGTCCCATTGTAGCTATCTCCTACAGGTTTGGTAGAGCCTGGTGCAGGATTATCCAGCACCTTTCCCATGTTGTCCCTTCATTGTGTCCTTGGCATGTGGGTTTCCCTTTTGTGATTCAAATCACAAATGTCTTTTCACTGTGTTAGTGGCTGGTTTTGCTTGCCTCCTCCCGATGCTTTTTTTTTCTTTTCTCCTCCTTGTTTATGGAGTATTGACTTGTCTAGGTTACAGGCTTTCAATTTTGCTTATATATTGGATATTGGAAGTCTAAGTCACTCTTCCCTTCCTGTTCTGAAGGTTCTCCAAAAAAGTGCAATTGGATACTCTCTCATCAATTCCAGTTGGAGGGGTTGGTACCTGTCTGGAGCAACGTCCAGGCTCCTGGGGCCCACCCGCACAAAGACACAGAGGCACCGAACACGGCACCACCTGCTGCAGAGACCCAAAATAATCACTTTTAGAAATCATCAAATATACCATATAAAAAGGTCAAAATCCAAAATAATCCCTTTAAAAGTAGGCTGAAGAGATGGCCTAGTGGTTAAGAGCACCTACTGCTCCTGCAGAGTACCTGGGTTTGATCCCCAGCACTCACATGGCAGCCAAGATCCATCTTTAATTCCAGTTCCAGTGGAATCTGACGCCCTCTTCTGACCTCCGCAGCATTGCATGACAGGGGTGCACAGACATACACGCAGACAGTACCTTCATACACTTAAAAATAAATAAATAAAATAAAATAAAAATAAATAAAAGTAGATAAATATGTCAATAAACAAAGTCAGAACCCAAAATAGTTCCTTTTAAAACCCAGTAAATACGTAAAACAAGGTAAAAATTTTAAATAATCATCTTTAAAAACTAGTAACTATACCATACAAGAAGTAAAAATCCAAAATAATTTCATTTAGAAACAGGTCAAAACAATGATAAAATTTAAACTCCCACTGTGGAGACCTGGCATTCCTTCCTTAGTCTGACATAAAAATGTACAAGAGAGACTGTGTTGGAATCTCTTGCTTTTCTATGATCCCACAAATAATCCAAGATGAAAATCAAAACAAAAAATAAATTGCAAGAAGATTAGGATATGACTAAATGCCTGCAGTCCAGAGAATTCCCAGGTTATCTTCCCTATAGTCCAGTAGTACCAGTAAGTAAGTTCCTTGGTGACACCATTTTGAATTATGCCACATGGTTGGATTAAGATAGTGGTGAGGTCATAGGGGTCACTGCCATTTTGAAAATGTTACTGTCCAAGATTACAACCAAGCCATGTAGCTGGCCCTATATTAATGATGTCATCAATCAAGATGGAGACCAGATCACATGGTGAACTCCCTCTTGGTGAGGTCATGATAGTAACTGATCCACAGGGCTACCTTAGTAAGGTCAACTCCATGACAAAATAAGGCCATCTCCCATCAGGATACAAGCAAATCCTGTGGGATTCACATATCACATACATTAAAATGTCTACAGAAACACATTTTTACTTTTAGAACAACACCTAGTTAGGTTAGACTTGATATAGCAGGAAAAATTATCCTCAGATATGTAACCCCCAAATAGAAAAGCAAAGCAAAGGAATTTCATGGTCTCAAACCAAGGAATAAATCCATATCCCTCACCAGCCATTGCAACTGTAAAAGCGAAGCAATGTCCTCCAGATCTTGTTCTTAGATACAAGCTATTACTGGGAAAGAAACCCATGAAGGCAACAGAAGAAATGGGGAGCTGTGTCCATCACATGTCTAGCCTGAGCATGAGCATGGTGTGTGACTATCCTTGTTCACTGAAATTTAACATGCTTACATCCAGTTGGAAAAGCATCTGGCTTGGGACCACCTGGTCTAAGCACTGTTTGGTGCCCAACAGGCCTGAGGTCTAACTTACAGGCTCCTCTACTCTGACTGTTCTCTTTTCCCCTGCCCATGGAGAGGATGGTGGTGGAGAAAAAAAAAAATTCCAAAAGTCAGAGAAAAAGTCCAGGAAAGAATAGCCTTTTCTTTCTTTCTTTCTTTCTTTCTTTCTTTCTTTCTTTCTTTCTTTCTTTCTTTCTTTCTTTCTTTCTTTCTTTCTTTCTTTCTTTCTTTTCTTTCTCTCTCTCTCTCTCTCTCTCTCTCTCTTTCCTTCCTTCCTTCCTTCCTTCCTTCCTTCCTTCCTTCCTTCCTTCCTTCCTTCCTTCCTTCCTTCCTTCCTTCCTTCTTTCTTTCTTTCTTTCTTTCTTTCTTTCTTTCTTTCTTTCTTTCTTTCTTTCTTTCTTTCGTCTTTTTGATATAGTGTCTCTCTAGCCGCAGCTGTCCTGGAACTCAGCCTGTAGACCAGACTGGCCTTGAACTCACAGAGATCTGCCTGTGCTGGGATTAAAGGTATGCACAACCACACCCACTTAGAAATAGCCTCTTGGTGGCGCATGCCTTTAATCCTAGCACTTGGGAGGCAGAGGCAGGCGGATCTTTGTGAGTTCAAGGCCAGCCTGGTTTACAGAGTGAGCGAGTTCCAGGACAGCTGGTGCTACAGGGAGACCCTGTCTTGAAAAGACCAAAAAAAAAAAAAAAAATAGCCTTTTTTAAAACTTTTTCCTTTTCATTAGTTCCAGAGGCAAATGGTTTACAGTCTCAAATGCCCCAAGGCAAAACAGCAAGATAAATAAAGGAGTTCACCTAATTAGTAGCCAAATTTGATGTGCCTGTAGAAAATCTCCATATGGCCACCAAATAAATTATCAGAATATTTCAGGTCCTATCTTGGTCACCAAGAAAGGACATCCCTTAGAGGGTCTTTAGTCTTATTCGTAAAAGAATTTAAGAATGACCCAAATGGAAGCTTTAGGACAATTTTATTCAATTTTAAGAAAAAGTCCTCAGTCAGGCAAGCAGGTAATCTCAGTAGCTGCCTTGGGGAAGAGAATGGAGGGGAGAAGGAAAAGCTATGTGGCCATTCAGTTTAGAGCCTGCATGGAGGTCATACATGTTGCTGACTGGCAGCCACATGGCTGAGAGAAGGAAGCTTTAGAGAAAATGTAAAGAAATACAAGATACAGCTGGGCGTGGTGGCGCATGCCTTTAATCCTAGCACTCGGGAGGCAGAGGCAGGCGGATCTTTGTGAGTGCAAGCCGCCTGGTCTACAGAGTGAGTTCCAGGACAGCCTGAGGCTCCAGGGAGACCTTGTCTCAAAAAGACAAAAAAAAAAAAAAAAAAAAATACAAGATACTAGGGCTTCACAAAGCATTCAAGAAAGCATGGTTAGAAAAGGGATATGAATTGGAAAATGATGTACGAAATGCACAAAGCATCAATAAAAATTAAATAAAAAAAAAAAAAAAAGAAAAGGGATATGAAGAGCGGGTTCAATCCCCAGCACCCACATCGCAGCCGAGAACCATCTGTAACTCCAATTCCAGGAGAACTCCAGTTCCAGGGGAATCCAAGACCCTCTTCTGACCTCCGCGGCATTGCACAACACGGGTGCACAAACCTACATGCAGACAGCACATTCATACACATACCGAAATAAATAAAATTTAAAAAAAATTTAAAAAAAAAGAGCATTGGCTGCTCTTACAGAGGACCTGAGTTCAATTCCCAGCACCCACATGGCAGCTAACAACTGTCTGTAACTCCAGTTCCAGGGTATTGTACAACACAAGTACACTGACACACATGTAGGCAATACACTCATATACATAAAAACAAAAATAATAAAACATTTTTAAAAATTCTAAAGCTTACACGAATTGGTAAATTATGCAATAAAAAGTTGACACTAAAATGTATTGTAATTAGTGTAAAACATTGCCATTAAATGAAACATAACAACATAGTAGGAACATATAGCACATTTAAGCAGTGGTAATCAGTCAAATTATGAAATTGTGTCCTCTACATAGTAACTATCCTGATTTTTATTTTTGTTTTTGCTAACTCTGAAATAGTAACCTAATCTTTAAATAGCAAGGACTGTCAAGTCATATCCAAATGGACTTGAAAAGGAAGAATTCTTGCTCCTCTTCCTTTTTTAACCTACACCTTTGGATTAACTCATCTGAAGATTTAATTATGATGTTCATTCTGCCTTCTTCCTCTTGGTACAGACCATGCAAATGGACACTGCACAAGTCCAACTTCTCAGAGTTGCAGTTCTGGAAAACGTCTTTCCAGTGCTGATGTTTCAAAAGTAAATCGCTGGGGTCCTGGAAGACCACCATTTAGAAAGGCACAGTCAGCTGCTTGCATGGAGATTTCTTTACCAGTTACAACTGAAGGTAGGATAAACATATCAATTTTTGTGAGTTCAGTTGCAAATTTGGTTTATCATGGTAACAGGTGCTGGGAGACAAGAGATAGAAGTCATATTTAAAAGATAATTTTTAACTACTAGCAAATGAGAAAAATTGAGATCCAGTTTGGCTGTGGCCATAACTCCAGTTCTATTCCTCACTTCACCTTCTTCCTCATCTCTAAAACTGGAATGATTCCACTATATGTAGGTTTATATAAAAGGAGACCTCTGCCTTAATCTGTAACCTAACTTTAATTTCCTCAACTGTCAAGTAAATATACCCAAGGTTAAAGACACGATATTAAATTCTAAAATTTAGAATTATATACCAGCAGCTCAAGTGTTTGAGGCAGGATGTTTGCAACTTCAAGGCCTGCCTGAGTTACAGAGCAAGTTCAAGGACAGTCTTGGCAACTTAACAAGACCCTGTCTCAAAATGAAAAATACAAAAAGGGCTGGAGATATAGGTTTGAGCACTCACCTATTCTAAATGAGGTCCTAGTATCTATCCCCAGTACCAGAAAAATAAATAGATAAATAATAAATAAGTAAAAAGTTCATAATCTCCATAAGTTTTAAATAAGAACTATTTCCTGATTTATGGAATATGTATGAGGTCAGGGAAGCAAATATGTTTAGAGAAGAAAAGAAAACAGAATCTTTTAACTTTGCTGTTACATTTTTAATGGTAAAGGCTTTAGGAGGAGAAAAAGAGAAATATATTAGGGAGATTTGCATATAGTAATTCTATCCATTAAATTTTTAAATAATGATATATTATTGTTCTTCAAAAATGTTTTAAATTAATTGCTCATTTTTTATGATATTATGCTATATTAAATCTGGTCCCATAAATAATAATAATATCTTTCTAACAGGATTTGTATCAACATTGAATGGTGATGAATCACGAGTAGAAGTTTTTGAAATGTATTAGGCATAACATGTTCAAGTTTAAAAAAAGAGATGAGCATAATCATTGGAATGGTTGTTGCAAGTTTTGAGTTTTAGATAATTCTCCCTGTGCTCCATTCTCAGAAAATCATTTAGTTATAACTTTGTCTTTAGATTTGTAAAATATGTAGATGGTAATCCAACTTCTACCTCATCTCTAAATTTATGATAAAATATTTTTATAAAGTTGGTAAAGGACATGAAAGGGAAATTATGAATATTGCATTTTGTTTACAAATACATTTGGAGGAACCTATATTTACTTTTCTTTTGTAGAAATATTTATATTTTTGTAATTTTTAATAAAAATACTATGAGACACACTCACATGTATAAGAAGAAAAATGGAATAGAATGAACTCTGAGGAAGTCATACTAGGCGCAGTTAGAAAAGCAGTACAACTGTCTTAATATTTAACAGATAGGTGAATGCATGCCTGTTGGAAGGTGACTATGTGCAGGTGTTGATAAAGCATCAGTATCTGAAACCATACTGTTTCTTTAAGAGGACTGAAGTGTTCTCAGAAAAGCCACATTAGAAGGATGACACAGTCAGTAGATTTTTATTTGGTCCTGTGCAAAGTTAGAACTAGATCTGGATTGACGGTGGGCAGCTTAGAACAAGTTCAGATAAATAGCATTTACATTTTGTAATTTTTTTAAAAACTTCAGTTTTTGCCTGGCATGGTGGCAACACACCTTTAATCCCAGCACTTGGGAAGCAGAGGCACTCAGATCTCTGTTAGTTCCAGACCAGCCTGGTCTTCATAGTGAGTTCTATACCAGCTGGGGCTACAGGAAAATTCTGTCTCAACAAGACCCAAAACCAAAACAACAACAACAACAACAATAAAAAAATAACAAACTAACCCTTCCATTTTATAGCTTCAATTGCTTCTGGTATATGTTTGTCACGGATTATTTATGGTCCAGATTGGTTCTTTCATATCAGAAACCTCACTATTACTGATAAGTGCAAATTGCCATAAAAGATCATTAGTAATGGTTTCAATGATCAAAAGATGGAAAGGAAGCACAAGTACAGTGGTATCAGAGATTTTCGTTAACTTGACTATTTATATTAAGGGCTTTTCCCCCCATTAAAGAATTTTGACTGTTCTTACAGGAAATATAAGGAAGGAAAATGTGAGCTGTAACTCAGAAGACTCAATTTCTAGTCTTAATTCTGCCTAAATTTGTGATTAAGACATCTAGGATCTCCACCTTCAAAATAAGCTGGTGAACTGGATAAGCTGCCCTGTACGCCAGTTAACAAAGAATAATTTCTTTTCCTCACATAATTTTGGTTATCATGTATTAAATCTGAATTTACTTGTTTTATAAATATACACTTACACTTAATTTTTGCTTTTTAAATTTCTTAGAAAACCGAGAAAATTCCTATAATCGTTCTAGAAGCTCTAGTATCTCCAGTATTGACAAAGATTCTAAAGAAGCAATTACAGCATTGTACTTCATGGAATCCTTTGCACGGAAAAATGACTCTACCATCTCCCCTTGTCTGTTTGTTGGAACTAGTCTGGGAATGGTGTTAGTCATTTCCCTAAACCTGCCATCAGCAGAGGAACAAAGGTTTACAGAGCCAGTGATGGTTTTCCCAAACGGTAAGAGTTTTTATTCATTCATTCCCTCACTTCTACCTTTTCGATTTTAGATATAAAATATTAATAGTTGATATTGATTTGGGACAAAGGTGAGGAAAATAAGTCTTCTATGTAATATGAACGACTGAGAATTCATACCTCAAATACCCTTCCAATATTTATCGTATCTGTCCTTAGCTCTCAGGATAACAGAATACAATCATTTCTGCGATGAGAAACCAGAAAGGCCAACCTAAACACTGCCTTTGAAAATAAGTTGCTGTACAGAACTGTGAAAATGGGCAGCAAGGCCCAATCTTGGTCAAAGATTGGCAGCTGATTACTACTTGGTGAGGAAGAGGAAAGGACTCTAGAGAGGCTGACTAGATCCTTTGGATGAACTTGCACTAAAGAACATCTGGGGATGCTAACTGGAGATGATAGACCTTAACACAAAACTATATAAGTGTGATTTCTATTATCATTCCTTTGAATGTTTTCAACATATTCTGATCATTAATTTTTAAATGTTTAGTATTTTTATTTTATGTGAATTAATCTATGTATGTAAGTCCAACTGTGTTGTGGTGTGATGCCTTCAGAAGTCAGAAGAGGCCATTGGATCCCTTGGAACTGGATTTATGGACAGTTGTTAGCTGCCATGTGGGTGCTGGGAACCAAACCCTGGTCTTCAGCAGCCAGTGTCCTTAACCACTGAACCATCTCCACAGCCCCCATGGTCATTAATTTTATCTCTTTCCTACATATAAGAAATGTTTTAAGTGGGTTTTTTGAAACTTAACTATTATGTAGTATATTTCATTTTTAAATAGTATGACATTACATGCTAATTAGAATTGGGTTTTCATTGTTGACATGTATTACCTACATATACATAGAGGGCAGGCAGAATAGTTATTCAGGTCTCTATGAGTATGGCAAATTCAGAATAAATCTACTATCCTTTAAGCAGCTAAGAACAAACATTTTAAGTTGATATGTCATAGTGAAAATACTTCTGCATTCCCAATTGTAAGGAAACATGCATTTTTAAAATTCTGCTTTAGTTAGAGCCAGAGGTCAGAATGAATTACCAAGTGTTAATTCAAATCCATTCTTTAATTCAATGCATATATATATATATATATATATATATATATAATCTAGTATTTGCCAGGAAGTACTCACAAATTCAAAGCTTAAATCAAATTACTGTGTCACATAAGCTTAAAGCCATATTTGGAAGACAACGTTTCAAATAAAAAATATTATAGCAGATATGCTTTTCTAAGTAGAAATAAACAATCTCAGGAACTAATGTAACATCTCTCAATTTTATTGAGATGTTCTTGCCATTCTTAGCAAGCAAAATACAGAATAAGTACAAATTTGACTTTTGTTTGCAAGCTTTTCTATTGTCTATTTCACATGATACAATAGGAAATCTCTAAGTATCAAGATTTTAATTAATTATAATGTGCCAACATCAAAACATCAGTAAAACAAATATTCCATACTAATACAAGATGTTAACAATAGAAGGAAAATGACAGAAGAGATATATGGAAACTCTATATAATATAATGTCTGCTCAATTTTATGTGAAATTGCTTTAAAAAATAAAATCTGGGGCTGGAGAGATGGCTAAGTGCTTAAAAGCACTGGCTGGTCTTGCAGAGGACTCAGGTTCAATTTCCAGCACCCACATGGCAGATAACAACTATCCATAACTCCAGTTTCAGAGGATCCAATGCCTTCTTCTGACCTCCGCAGGCATTTCGTGACACAGGTGTGAAATGTGTACTTACACATATACATATGTATATGAGTGTATACATAAAATAAAAATAATTTAAAATGCACCAATTACCTAATTGCATGACATACTGAGTAACATCAATGTTATCTGCAAACAACTGTGTCATTATATTGTAGAATCCCTTAAAAATAATAAATAAATAAATAAATAAAAATAAAATAATTTAAAAATAAAATCTATTGGGAGCTGTAGAGATGGCTCAGTGGTTAAGAGCACCAACTGTTCTTGCAGAGGACCTGGTTTTTGGTTCCCAGCACTCACATGTCAGCTAACAACTGTCCCTAACTCCAATTCCAAAGGATCCGACACCCTCTTCTGACATCCTTGGGCACTGCATGACATGGGTGCACCTACATACAAGCAAGCAATACACCTGTACACATAAAATAGAAAATAATATGTAAAATAAAATCTGTTAACCAAAAGGAGAAAGCTTGAGCTAGGATCAGATTTGTTCTATAATTAACCACTGAAAGAAAAGAAGAGTAACTGGAAGCCATAAATTATAGCAATAAAAAGAAAAAAGAATAGTGGCATTTCATAAGGGCTTGGCTTTCCTTCTTTTTTTTTTTTAATCACATTTAAGTTTAATGTTACCAAAATGTAAACAATAAATGAGACTAAAGATAAACAGTATGACATTCCAAGGAAAACATTATAAATTTACAGTTGTATATGCTAGATAAGAGCTCTCAGCTGACACAGCTCTGAAAAATCTTAAAACTTCATGTTCTCAATTAGATACCAGGAGAGCAGAGTTGTAACTTGAAGGCAAGCTTATGACTCTGCTACTGAGTGAGGAGGATCATCCGCCTTTGGTCATGAGTTGAGGAACTTGAGAAGACAGAAGCCTATGTAATTATTGCCTGCTCTGCATTAATCTGCATGCAGCTTGAGAGAAATGAGTAGTATGTTTTTCTAACATTTTGCCTAAACCCTAAAATTTAACCAAGAGAAATAGGTTGACTTAAATATAGTAAACAAACAAACAAATAAAACCAGAAGCCAGGCCTCATGGCTCAGGCCTGCAATACCAGCATCCAGGAAGGTAAGGATGGCTGTTGAGGTCAAAGCTAGCTACATAGCACATTCAAGGCCAAACTGGGCCACCAAGTGAGACCCTGTCTTTAAAACAAAAGTGACAATACAGGAAGGAAGGAAGGAAGGAAGGAAGGAAGGAAGGAAGGAAGGAAGGAAGGAAGGAAGGAAGGAAGGAAGGAAGGAAGGAAGGAAGGAAGGAAGGAAGGAAGGCCAAAGGAAAAAAAGAAAGAGCCTATTATAACAGCCCCTAGTCAGGAACAGTAAATGGCAGTGAGCTGATGATCTCTCCAGATTCAGTGACGATGGCATCGTAAACCCAGCAGTGGTTACAGCGGCACTCAGGCCCACACTTGTTGGAGTTGCACTTGGGGCAGGGGTAGAAACGGCCCAGGCAATTCTTCTCTAGGCAGTCACACAGGTCTGCTTCGTTACAGATGAGCCTGCCATTTTTGTCGTACTTCTTCAAAACATTGTACTTTACAGAAAAATATTCATTCATCTTTGACATCCGTGTTTTCTTTATCTGCTGCCTTGTTTCAGGATTAAAGTCGGCCACCTGAGGTCCAGGGTTTTGAAATGCCAAACATTTTAGCTGCCGCTCTATTTGTTGCAGCTGCTTCTGTCCAATCTGATTGTTTTTCTCTGGAGAGGTTTGTTCACCATGTTCCTCTTGATTGGATTTGTTCTTATTCGATTGGTTATTCATTTTGATCACTTACATCTCCTGAGTCACAGTTCATCACGAAGGGAGCCCAAGGTAGGAACTCAGGGCAAGAACCCAGAGGCAGGAGCTGAAACACGGGCCATAGAGGAATGTTCCTTACTGGCTTGCTCCCCTGGCCCATCGGCTTTCCTTCTTTAAGACTCCCTTGTTCTCTGCTGACTTAGCTCTCAGAGTTCCCTGAGTTACAGGGATCCTGTTGAATCCCTGATTGGCAGGCACCTAGTCTTGACAGAGTGACTCAACTCCCCCTCCTCTCAGCTCTCAGCCCAGCCTTGGACTCTTGGATCCTCCCCAATCCCATACTTGTGATTTGTAGTTGGATTCCTGAGACTCCCCAGTACAAGCTCAAACCCCAGCATAGACATGAGAAAGTGGATAAGAAACTCCAACCCCACCTAAGGAAACTGTGGTAACAGATGGCTGTTGGGAGGGGCAGAGACAGTCTCTTTCAAGCATGGGATTCTTGGTAGGTTAACCAGGCTTCAGGGGGTGGACCCACACCAACATAATTAGACTCTATATATAATAATAGCATACATTAAATTGGTCAAGGAGAGGCAATAAAGGGAGGTGGGGACAGGGGAGGGTATCTAAATATGATAAAATTACATTGCATAAAATTGCAAAATATGATAAAATTACATTGCATAAAAATTGCAAAAATTCAATAAAAATTATATCACTGAAATCCTGGGCCTCATGCTTTTTGCAGTATCCCTTCTCCATTTATACCCACTGGCCTTTGCTCAATTTTAGGGTAACTCCATGAGTCTTATTCATGGTATTATTATCTGTAAGCAAATTTCTCGAACTTGGCTTTCATAACAGAAACTTTTTATCAGTTTATTAGCAACTCTATATTTTCTCCCAGGCCTGGTTATCATTATTTTAATCTTTGCTTACATAAGTCTGACTGTTTTGAACTTCTCATATTAGTAAAATTATGCAGCATTTCTCCTTTGTGACTGGTTTATTTCTCTACAATGCCAACAAGGTTATCCATGGTTTGTATTATTACTGAATTTCCTTCTTTGTAGGACTGAATGATATTACACTGCATCTATATATCACATTTTTAGCTGTTCATCTGTTGGAAACTTAGGTTGTTTCCACATCTTCACTATTATGAATGGAATACATATGTCATCAAGATCATAATCTTATGATACATACCCAGAGCTATATTGCTGATTATATGTGTTAGTTTCATCTTTAATCTTTTAGAAAAATCCTCCATGCCCTTTCCATGACTCTTGTGCTGTTTTGCATGCTGTGGTTATAGCAACAGTGTATAAGTGTTCCAGTTTCTCTGCATCCAGCCATCATGCTGTCTTCTGATATTTGCAGAATAATTATCCTAACCAGTGTGTATCATGCTAATGATCAGTAACATTGACCAGCACCTGCTGCTTCCTTATTTATCTTTCTTTAAAAACATGTCTATTTGGGCCCTTAATGAAACTGTAGTTATTTGAGAATGTAAATGCTCATTTATCTTAAGCTAGACCAACTAAGAAAAATGACAGATTAAAGGAAAAATTGAAATTGAAAAGTAGACATTACAACATAGAGATAGAAAGGTTCTTCAAACACTGTAATGAGCATGATATTCCAACAAACTGGATAATATGGAAACATACAATCATCAAGTCTGAATCATGAAGAAGTAGAAAGAAGTTTGAATCAGTAACCAAAAAGGATGCCAGGAAAGAACCCCTGTTTTCTTTTTAAGGAATGTTTTCATGTTGGTTATCTTGTTTATTCTGGCAACACATTCTTTTTTTCTGTTTTCTTGAAATGTGTGTGCATATATGAAAAATACACTCATGTGTGCAGTGCCCATGGAGGTCAGAAGAGGATGTCAGATGCCCTGGAACTGGAGTTATGTACTGTTGTTAGTTGCCCTATGGAAGCCGGGAGCTGAACCTGAGTCTTCTGCAAGAGAAGTCAGCCCCACCCCCACCAATAAATTGAAGTATATTCCATCATTGAATTTGGAAAAAAATGTGTTATTTCAGACTGTCACTTTAGTCTGCCTCAGAATCACTTGTAAGGTTTGTTGCAATACAGATTAATGAACCTGGTAGAATCTAAGGATTTGCATTTTTTTAATTTTAAATTTTTTATTTTTTTTTTTTGAGACAGGGTCTCCCTACTCACTCTGTAGCTTGCCTTTGTAGCATGTTGTTTATCCTCCCTGGACTCCATTTTGTTAATTGTTAATAAGAAAAGTGCAGTACATTAGTACACAACAGGGATCAGCACAACATGGGAACTTGTTAAAAATACAAATCCTGAGGCTGTAGAGATGGCTCAGCGGTTAAGAGCACTGACTGCTATTGCAGAGGACCAGAGTTCAATTCCCAGCACACCCACATGGAGGCTAAGAACTGTCCCTTTACAGCTGGCATAGTGGGGCACAACCTTTAATCTTAGCACTTGGGAGGCAGAGGCCGGTGGATCTCTGTGGTTCAAGGCAGCCTGGTTCTTTACAGAGTGAATGTCAAGCCACTGGGGCTATAGAGAGAAACTGCTCAAAAAAAAAAAAAAAAAAAAAAATCTAAGAAAAACTATAGTCTGAAGCTTAGTTTCTTGAATCTCAATTCATCACATCTCTTGGTAGTCAATCACACTGTGTTACTCTGTTCTAGTATCTCATCACGCCTGTTTTAGCAAGTTACCAGTTGTATGTGATCTCCAAGTCCAGAATCTTGTCATATTAGTCTTAAAAGTCCAAAGAGACTTAAGGATCTGCCCTAAGAAAATTAATCAAGAAGGGAAGATTTGGCAACAGATAGCTACCATAAAACGTATGTTAAAATTGGCTAGAGGGGCTGGAGAGATGTCAGCATCCAAGAGCAACGGGCTGCTCTTGCAGAGGAACTCGGTTTTGTTCCCAATACCCACTAGCAGGCTACACAACCATATGTAACTTTGTTTTCAGGGGATCCAATGGGTCCCTTACATACAGAATGTAATACACTTATACACTAAAGAAAAAATAAATACTTAACAAAGATTTGCTGGATCAAGAGCTCACCTAAGACCTGAAATGTTTAAAAACCACTTTTAAGAAACCTAGGGGAAACACTTCAAGATTAAGGTAAAGGCAATGACTCCCTTCATAGGACCCCAAATGCTGAAGACATAATAGCAAGAGTTGACAAATTGGATTGCATCAGATTAAAAGGTCCTGCACTACAAAAAAAACAAATAAAAAATAATAAAGAATGAAGAACAGGCTAAGAGTGGAGAATAATTCCAGTATAATAAGATAATAATTAGAAAATATTAAATTAAAGAACCAAAAAATGAACTCCAAAAGCAAACAATTTGGTCAATAAATGGGTAAAAAAGTGGAACACGTTTGTCTTCTTGAATATTTATTGGCATATATTATTATAAATAACACATATGTATATATAAGTTAAATATTCCAAATATTCAACTTCAGAGAATCCAAGTAAGTTACCCTTCTTCTAAATTAAGAAACTTGACTAATTGCTGAGCATAGTCATTTTTGTAAAAACTTGGTTTAAGCCAAGCATAGTGCTCATGCCTTTAGTCCAGCACTGGGAGAGCCGAGGCAAGAATCTTTGTAATATCAGGACCAGCCTAGTCTATGTACCAAGTTCCAGGGCTATCGGAGCTGAGAGGGCGACCCTAGCTTAAAAAATGGCAGCTAAAATAGATATTGAATTTACATGATATTTACTGAGTATTCAATTTCACAAAAAAATTGAAAAGCATTTTCTAGCAAATAAACCTATGTATGAAAGAAGAAATTAGAATCATGCTTACTTTTATTTTAGTTGAACTTCTTTGAATAAATGAAAGTTACACAAAGATTTTTCGTTTAAACCGGGCTTTTAGTGGCTGGCCCGATCCCTCGACGGTTAAGAGCGCCGACCGCTCTTACAGAGGACGCCAGTTCGATCCCCAGCACCCACATGGCGGCTAAGAACCGTCTGAAACTCCAATTCCAGGAGAACTCCAGTTCCAGGGGAATCCGATACCCTCTTCTGACCTCCGCGGCGTTGCACGACACGGGTGCACAAACTTGCATGCAGACAGTACATTCATACACAATCAGAAATAAATAAAATTAATTAAAAAAAATTAAAAAAAAAACTGGATTTTAGTGGAACTACAAAAGGTAATGAAAGGATTGTGGATTAGGAATCAGCAGACCTGAGTTCCAGTCCAGACTTAGCATTATCTGTGACTGAGGCTCTAGTCCAAGTCACATTACCTGTCTCTACTGTCATCTTTCTAGATTTGTTTTCCCATCAATCTAATGAGTAAGTTTGGTAAATTTATATTTTTTGTCCTTTTTAGACCTAATATCCTAATCAAAGTTATTACAACAGATGAAATCACAATCATACTATTTTATATTTTTATATTATTGCACTAATGTGCAAATTATTATAGATGTAAATTACCATAATGTAAAATATTTATTCCCCATTTAAGAGTAACAGCTGTTTTAGAAAGAATTTCACATGTGGGTGATATGAATTTTTTTATAGGTACATTCCTCTCATTGAAAGGAGCTGTGTTAACATTTTCCTGTATGGACCGAACTGGAAGTTTAATGCAGCCTCCATATGAAGTTTGGAAGGATCTAAACAACACAGATGAAAATGAAAAAACTTGGAAAAGGAAATTGGTCATGAACTACTCTTCTCCATCCCAAGAAATAGATCATCAGTATACAATAATCTGCTCAGAAAAACAAGCCAAAGTCTTCTCACTGCCTTCTCAGACTTGCCTTTATGTTCATAACATCACAGAGACATCTTTCATACTCCAAGCAAATGTGGTGGTCATGTGTAACAGTGCCTGCTTGGCATGTTTTTGTGCTAATGGGCATATTATGATAATGAGGTACTAGACTTATTTATTAACTATCTGGTAATCACAACAGTGCCAGCAAGGTATAATGGTGAAGAACATATAATTAATATTCAAGAAGCAATCTGATAATGTTTCATTATGTACACATTCAACAACATAGAGGTTTGTGGTTTGGGTTTTTTAGTTTTGGTTTTGGTTTGTTTTGCTAAAAAAAAAACTTGACACTGTGAATGAAATATATGTGACATCAAAGAATCCAGGAAAAGAATGATTTCCAGTCATTCATCCATCCATTCAGCAAGCATTTATTAGGCTAGGCATTGAATGCATAAGCTATAAATAAATGAAATTATGTTACTTTCATTGCTTCCTAAGAACTTTACACACAGAATTTCATTTGATTAACATAGCTTCTTTAGGTTATAAACAAAGGATTATATTCATTTCCCATTTTACATGTTAAAAATTAAAGTAAAATTGGCCTGAAGTTGTAAGTATAGGGAAAAGTAAACTCAGCACTCAACATTGAACTAAAAATCACCAAACACATTAAAAATAAGATATCAGCTGAGAGATTTAATTCTACTATTGGTGAAATTACACAAAACTTGTGAGATATAAAAACACTGCCTAGTGAGTTTATGAGTTTAGTACTGCTGTTCTAGGCACCAGATAAAGAAACTATAAGAAAATGAAATTACTTGTTTTATATACTGTAGAAGTGGCATCATTCTTCTCAGCTTCTCTCCTTGTTCCAAAAATCATTGAAACAGTTCATTGTACTAGACCTGACAAGGAGATAAAAATGAGTAAAATATGGTCTTAACCCATAAGAAACTCAATATCTAATTGTTCAGAAGTAAAGACAGATGCACACAACACACACACACACACACACACACACACACACACACACACACACAAAAAAAAAAAAAAAACACAAAAGAGAAATGAGAATTGAATTTTCTTTCAACAAACTGAGTCCCCAGAGTTTAACAGCATAAGATCATCAAATTATGAATACCAGAAAATTATGAGAACTTGGATCGGTAGATCTCTCTCCACAAAAAAACAACTTCGTATATTTCAACTATCGAGACCTCCTCTCCACGTTTCTCACCATGTTTCTATTCTACCTTTGATTATCTTATGCTGTTAACCGTCTTGGTACTCAGTTTTTTGAAAGAACCTTCAATCGCATTTCCTCTTTTTGTGTTTTTTTTTTTTTTTTTTGTTTTGTTGTGTGGGTGGTTTCTTTTTTTTTTTGTGTGGTGTGTGTGTGTACACATATACATATATTCCCTCTCTCTTTTTATAACTAAGCCCATTTCTGAGGCTGGTTTGCTCCCCTCACTTCCATTTTAGGGTGGGTTTTCTGGTTTCAAATAATCCAATTAATAAAGTCTCTCTTGTTTTAGTTCATTCCAGATCCACAATTTGACAACCAATATTAACCATTGTAGTCAGTATATAAAACAAGTAATTTCATTTTCTTATAGTTTCTTTATCTGGTGCCTAGAACAGCAGTACTAAACTCATAAACTCACTAGGCAGTGTTTTTATATCTCACAAGTTTTGTGTAATTTCACCAATATTAGAATTAAATCTCTCAGCTGATATCTTTATTTTTAATGTGTTTGATGATTTTTAGTTCATTTTGAGTGCTGAGTTTACTTTTCCCTATACTTACAACCAGGCCAATTTTACTTTAATTTTTAACATGTAAAATGGGAAATGAATATAATCCTTTGTTTATAACCTAAAGAAGCTATGTTAATCAAATGAAATTCTGTGTGTAAAGTTCTTAGGAAGCAATGAAAGTAACATAATTTCATTTATTTATAGCTTATGCATTCAATGCCTAGCCTAATAAATGCTTGCTGAATGGATGGATGAATGACTGGAAATCATTCTTTTCCTGGATTCTTTGATGTCCTATATTTCATTCACAGTGTCAATTTTTTTTTTTTAGCAAAACAAAAAAACAAACTAAAAAACCCAACAACAAACCTCTATGTTGTGAATGTGTACATAATGAAACATTATCAGATTGCTTCTTGAATATTAATTATATGTTCTTCACCATTATACCTTGCTGGCACTGTTGTGATTACCAGATAGTTAATAAATAAGTCTAGTACCTCATTATCATAATATGCCCATTAGCACAAAAACATGCCAAGCAGGCACTGTTACACATGACCACCACATTTGCTTGGAGTATGAAAGATGTCTCTGTGATGTTATGAACATAAAGGCAAGTCTGAGAAGGCAGTGAGAAGACTTTGGCTTGTTTTTCTGAGCAGATTATTGTATACTGATGATCTATTTCTTGGGATGGAGAAGAGTAGTTCATGACCAATTTCCTTTTCCAAGTTTTTCATTTTCATCTGTGTTGTTTAGATCCTTCCAAACTTCATATGGAGGCTGCATTAAACTTCCAGTTCGGTCCATACAGGAAAATGTTAACACAGCTCCTTTCAATGAGAGGAATGTACCTATAAAAAAATTCATATCACCCACATGTGAAATTCTTTCTAAAACAGCTGTTACTCTTAAATGGGGAATAAATATTTTACATTATGGTAATTTACATCTATAATAATTTGCACATTAGTGCAATAATAAAAAATAAAAATCAGTAGGATTGTGATTTCATCTGTTGTAATAACTTTGATTAGGATATTAGGTCTAAAAAGGACAAAAAAATAAAAAAAACTAAAAAAATGATGGGAAAACAAATCTAGAAAGAGGACAGTAGAGACAGGTAATGTGACTTGGACTAGAGCCTCAGTCACAGATAATGCTAAGTCTGGACTGGAACTCAGGTCTGCTGATTCCTAATCCACAATCCTTTCATTACCTTGTAGTTCCACTAAATCCATTTTTTTTTAATTTTTTTAATTAATTTTATTATTCTGATTGTGTATGAAGGTACTGTCTGCATGCAAGTTTGTGCACCCGTGTCGTGCACCGCCGCGGGAGGTCAGAAGGGGATCGGATTCCCTGGAACTGGAAGTTCTCCTGGATGGGTTTCAGACGGTTCTTAGCCGCCATGTGGTGCGGGGATCGAACTGGCGTCCTCTGTAAGAGCGGTCGGCGCTCTTAACCGCCAGGGAGGGGGCTATCTCTCCACCCTAAAATCCAGTTTTTAAAAGAAAAATCTTTGTGTGTAAACTTTCATTTATTCAAAGAAGTTCAACTAAAATAAAAGTAAGCATGATTCTAATTTCTTCTTTCATACATAGGTTTATTTGCTAGAAAATGCTTTTCAATTTTTTTGTGAAATTGAATACTCAGTAAATATCATGTAAATTCAATATCTATTTTAGCTGCCATTTTTTAAGCTAGGGTCTCCCTCTAGCTCGATAGCCCTGGAACTGGTACAAGACTAGGCTGGTCCTGATATTACAAGATGTCTTGCCTCCTTCCCAGTGCTGGGACTAAAGGCATGTAGCACTATGCTTGGCTTATAACCAAGTTTTTACAAAAATGACTATGCTCAGCAATTAGTCAAGTTTCTTAATTTAGAAGAAGGGTAACTTACTTGGATTCTCTGAAGTTGAATATTTGGAATATTTAACTTATATATACATATGTGTTATTTATAATAATATATGCAAATAAATATAAATAAGACAAAGTGTTCCACTTTTTTACCCATTTATTGACCAAATTGTTTGCTTTTGGAGTTCATTTTTTGGTTCTTTTTTAAATATTTAGTATTAATTGTGGATGATTAGCTGGTAATAATTATTCTCCACTCTCTGCTGTTCTTGTTTATTCTATTATTCTTATTTGTTTTTTTTGTAGTGCAGGACCTTTTAATCTGATGCAATCCAATTTGTCAACTCTTGCTATTATGTCTTCAGCATTTGGGGTCCTATGAAGGGAGTCATTGCCTTTACCTTAATCTTGAAGTGTTTCCCCTAGTTTTCTTAAAAGTGGTTTATTAAAATTTACAGGTCTTAGGTGAGGCTCTTGATCCAGCAAATCTTTTTTAATGTATTTATTTTTTATTTAGTGTATAATGTATTACACTTCTGTATGTAAGGGAACCCATTGGATCCCCTGAAAACAAAGTTACATATGGTTGTTAGCTGCTAGTGGGTGATTGGGAACAAAACCGAGTTCTCTGCAAGAGCAGCCGTTGCTCTTGATGCTGACCATCTCTCCAGCCCCTCTAGCCAATTTTAACATACGTTTTATGGTAGCTATCTGTTGCCAAATCTTCCCTTCTTGATTAATTTTCTTAGGGCAGATCCTTAAGTCTCTTTGGACTTTTAAGACTAATATGACAAGATTCTGGACTTGGAGATCACATACAACTGGTAACTTGCTAAAACAGGCGTGATGAGATACTAGAACAGAGTAACACAGTGTGATTGACTACCAAGAGATGTGATGAATTGAGATTCAAGAAACTAAGCTTCAGACTATAGTTATTTCTTCAGTTTTTTTTTTTTTTTTTTTTTTGAGCAGTTTCTCTCTATAGCCCCAGTGGTGACATTCACGCTGTAAGAACCAGGCTGGCCTTGAACTCACAGAGATCCACCGCCTCTGCCTCCCACGTGCTAAGGATTAAAGGTGTGCCCCCACTATGCCAGCTGATAAAGGGACGTTTTAGCCTCCATGTGGGCTGTCTGGGAATTTAACTGGGTCCTCGCAATAGCAGTCAGTGCTACTTAACCGCTGAGACCATCTGCTACAGCCTCAGGTTATTTGTATTTTTAACAAGTTATCCCATGTTGTGCTGATCCTGTTGTGTACTAATGTACTGCACTTTTCTTATTAACAATTAACAAAATGGAGTCCAGGGAGGATAAACAACATGCTACAAAGGCAAGCTACAGAGTGAGTAGGGAGACCTGTCTCAAAAAAAAAAATAAGTAAAAATTTAAAATCTAAAAAAATGCAAATCCTTAGATTCTACCAGGTTCATTAATCTGTATTGCAACAAACCTTACAAGTGATTCTGAGGCAGACTAAAGGACAGTACTGAATGACAAATTTTTTTCCAAATTCAATGATGGAATATACTTCAATTTATTGGTGGGGGTGGGGCTGACTTCTCTTGCAGAAGACCGCAGGTTTGTATTCCCAGCTCACATGCCAAGAATCTAACATAGCTTAGTGTTAACATAACTCCAGTTTCCAGGGCATCTGACATCCTACTTTCGAGACATCCATGGGCATACTGCACACATGAGTGTATTTTTCATATCTTGACACCACACCATTTCAAGAAAACAGAAAAAAAAAATGGTGTTGCAGAAGTAAACAAGATAACCAACATGAAAACATTCCTTAAAAAGAAAACAGGGGTTCTTTCCTGGCATCCTTTTTGGTTACTGATTCAAACTTCTTTCTACTTCTTCATGATTCAGACTTGATGATTGTATGTTTCCATATTATCCAGTTTGTTGGAATATCATGCTCATTACAGTGTTTGAAGAACCTTTCTATCTCTATGTTGTAATGTCTACTTTTCAATTTCAATTTTTCCTTTATCTGTCATTTTCTTAGTTGGTCTCAGCTTAAGATAAATGAGCTTTACATTCTCAAATAACTACAGTTTCATTAAGGGCCCAAAAGACATGTTTTTAAAGAAAGATAAATAAGGAAGCAGCAGGTGCTGGTCAATGTTACTGATCATTAGCATGATACACACTGGTTAGGATAATTATTCTGCAAATATCATAATGACAGCATGATGGCTGGATGCAGAGAAACTGGAACACTTATACACTGTTGCTATAACCACAGCATGCAAAACAGCACCAAGGAGTCATGGAAAAGGTAGCATGGAGGTTTTTCTAAAAGATTAAAGATGAAACTAACACATATAACGCAATATAGCTTGGGTAATGTATCATAAGATATGAATCTTGATGACATAGTATGCCATCATAATAGTGAAGATGTGGAAACAACCTAAAGTTTCCCAACAGATGAAAGCTAAAAATGTGATATATAGATGCAGTGTAATGACATTCAGTCCTACAAAGAAGGAAATTCAGTAATAATACAAACCATGGATAACCTTGTTGGCATTGTAGAGAAATAAACCAGTCACAAAGGAGAAATGCTGCATAATTTTACTAATATGAGAGGTTCAAAACAGTCCGACTTATTGTAAGCAAGAGCATTAATAATGATAACCAGGCCTGGGAGAAAATATAGAGTTGCTAATAAACTGTTAAAAAAGTTTCTGCTTATGTAAAGCCAAGTTCGAGAAATTGCTTACAGATAATAGTACCATGAATAGACTCATGGAGTTACCCTTAAAAATTGAGCAAAGGCCAGTGGGTATAAATGGAGAAGGGATACTGCAAAAAGCATGAGGCCCAGGATTTCAGTGATATAATTTTATTGAATTTTTTGCAATTTTTCAATGTTTATTTTTCATATTTTTGAATTTATAAGCAATGTAATTTGACCTTCACATTTAGATACCCTCCCCTGTCCCCACCTCCCTTTATTGCCTCCCTTGACCAATTTTAATGTATGCTATTATAAGTATATAAGAATAGAGTCTAATTATGTTGGTGTGGGTCCACCCCCTGAAGCCTGGTAACCTACCAGTAAATCCCTGCTTGAAAGGACCTTCTCTGCCTCCCAACAGCCATCTGTTACCACAGTTTCCTTAGGTGGGGTTGCAGTTTCTTACCACTTCTCATGTCTATTGCTGGGGTTTGAGCTTGTACTGGGGAGTCTCAGGAATCCAACTACAAATCACAAGTATGGGATTGGGGGGATCCAGAGTCCAGGCTGGGTGAGAGCTGAGAGGAGGGGGAGTTGAGTCACTCTGTCAAGACTAGGTGCCTGCCAATCAGGGATTCAACAGGATCCCTGTAACTCAGGGAACTCTGAGAGCTAAGTCAGCAGGGAACAAGGGAGTCTTAAAGAAGGAAACCGAGGGCCAGGGGAGCAAGCCAGTTAAGGAACCATTCCTCCATGGCCGTGTTTTCAGCTCCTGCCTTGGTTCTTGCCTCTAGCTTCCTACCTTGGGCTCCGTCGTGATGAAACTGTGACTCAGGAGATGTAGGATCAAAATGAACTACCAATCGAATAAGAAAAATCCAATCAAGAGGAACATGGTGAACAAACCTCTCCAGAGAAAAACAATCGGATTGGACAGAAGCAGCTGCAACAAATAGAGCGGCAGCTAAAATGTTTGGCATTTCAAAACCCTGGACCTCAGGTGGCCGACTTTAATCCTGAAACAAGGCAGCAGATAAAGAAAGCATGGATGTCAAAGATGAATGAATATTTTTCTGTAAAGTACAATGTTTTGAAGAAGTATGACAAAAATTGCAGGCTCATCTGTAACGAAGCAGACCTGTGTGACTGCCTAGAGAAGAATTGCCTGGGCCGTTTCTACCCCTGCCCCAAGTGCAACTCCAACAGTGTGGGCCTGAGTGCCGCTGTAACCACTGCTGGGTTTACGATGCCATCGTCACTGAATCTGGAGAGATCATCAGCTCCTGCCATTTACTGTTCCTGACTAGGGGCTGTTATAATAGGTTGTCTTTTCTTTTTTCCCTTTCGGCCTTCTTTCCTTCCTTCATATTCCTTCATCGTCCTTCCTTCCTTTCCTTCTCTTCCTTCCTTCCTTCCTTCCTTCTTTCCTTCCTCATCCTTCCTTCCTTCCTTCTCCTGTATTGTCACTTTTGTTTTTAAAGACAGGGTCTCACTTGCTAGTGGACCCAGTTTGGCCTTGAATGAGTATGTAGCTAGCTTTGACCTCAACAGCCTATCCTTACCTTCCTGGATGCTGGTATTGCAGGCCTGAGCCATGAGGCCTGGCTTACTGGTTTTATTGTTTGTTTGTTTACTATATTTAAGTCAACATATTTTCTCTTGGTTAAATTTTTGGGTTTAGGCAAAATGTTAGAAAAACATACTACTCATTTCTCTCAAGCTGCATGCAGATTAATGCAGAGCAGGCAATAATTACATAGGCTTCTGTCTTCTCAAGTTCCTCAACTCATGACCAAAGGCGGATGATCCTCCTCACTCAGTAGCAGAGTCATAAGCTTGCCTTCAAGTTACAACTCTGCTCTCCTGGTATCTAATTGAGAACATGAAAGATTTTAAGATTTCTTCAGAGCTGTGTCAGCTGAGAGCTCTTATCTAGCATATACAACTGTAAATTTATAATGTTTTCCTTGGAAATGTCATACTGTTTTTCTTTAGTCTCTTTATTGATTTACATTTTTGGTAACATCTTAAATCTAAATTGATTAAAAAAAAAAAAGAATCAAAAAGCCCACCCTACTGAAATGCCACTATTCTTTTTTCTTCTTTAGCTATAATTTATGCTCCAGTTACATCTTCTTTTCTTTCAGGGTTAATTATAACAAATCTGATCCTAGCTCAAGCTTTCTCTTTTGGTAACGATTTTATTTTTCATATTATTTTCTATTTTATGTGCACAGGTGTATTGCTTGCATTGTAGTAGGTGCACCCATGTCATGTGCTAAGTGCCCAAGGATGTCAGAAGGAGGGTGTCGGATCCTTGGAATTGGAGTTAAGGACTGTTGTTTAGCTGAAATGTGAGTGCTGGGAACCCAAAAACCAGTCCTCTCTTGCAGAAAGTTTTGTGACTCTTACAACCACTAGCCACTCCTACAGCTCCAATAGATATTATTTTTAAACTTATTTTTTTTTATTATTTATGTATTATAATTTTTTAAGGGTATCCTACAATATAACTACACAGTTGTTTGCAGATAACATTGATGTACTCAGTATGTCATGGCCAATTAGGTATTTGCATTTTAAATTATTTTTTCTTATGTATACACTCCCATACTACGTATATGTGTAAGTACACATTTCACACCTGTGTCACGACTGCCTGCGGAGGGTCAGAAGAGGCCATTGGATCCTCTGAACTGGAGTTCTGGATAGTTGTTATGTAGGTATCCATGTGGTGTGGAAATTGAACTGGTCCTTCCTGCAAGCCAGCCAGATGCTTTTAAGCACTGAGCCATCTCTCCAGCCCTAGATTTTTTTATTATTTTTAAAGCAATTTCACATAAAATTTGCAGCAACATTTATTATATAGAGTTTCCATATATCTCTTCTGTCATTTTCCTTCTATTGTTAAATCTTGTATTAGTCATGGAATATTTGTTTTCTGATGTTTTGATTGTTGGCTACATTATAATTATTTAAAATCTTGATACTTAGGATTTCCTATTGTATCATGTGAAATAGACAATAGAAAAGCTTGCAAACAAAAGTCAAATTTGTACTTATTCTGTATTTTGCTTGCTAAGAATGGCAAGAACATCTCAATAAAATTGAGAGATGTTACATTAGTTCCTGAGATTGTTTATTTCTACTTAGAAAACGCAGTATCTCTATATTTATTTATTTGAATCTTGTCTTCCAAATATGGCTTAAGCTTATGTGACACAGTTATTTGATTTAAGCTTTTGAATTTGTGAGTCTTCTGGCAAATAATAGAATTATATTATTATAGTATATATATCATATGCATTGAAAAGACAAGAATGGATTTGAATTAACACTTGGTAATTCATTCTGACCTCTGGCTCTAACTAAAGCAGAATTTTAAAAATGCATGTTTCCTTCAATTGGGAATTGCCAGAAGTATTTTCACTATGACATATCAACTTAAAATGTTTGTTCTTAGCTGCTTAAAGGATAGTAGATTTATTCTGAATTTGCCATACTCATAGAGACCTGAATAACTATTCTGCCTGCCCTCTATGTATATGTAGGTAATACATGTCAACAATGAAAACCCAATTCTAATTAGCATGTAATGTCATACTATTTAAAAATGAAATATACTACATAATAGTTAAGTTTCAAAAAACCCACTTAAAACATTTCTTATATGTAGGAAAGAGATAAAATTAATGACCATGGGGGCTGTGGAGATGGTTCAGTGGTTAGGGACACTGCTGGCTGAAGACCAGGGTTTGGTTCCAGCACCCACATGCCAACTAACACTGTCCGCATAATCCAGTTTCCAAGGGATCCAATGGCCCTCTTCTGACTTCTAGGCATCACACCACAACACAGTTGGACTTACATACATAATTAATTCAAATAAAATAAAATAACTAAACATTAAAAATTAATGATCAGAATATGTTGAAAACATTCAAAGGAATGATAATAGAAATCACACTTATATAGTTTTGTGTTAAGGTGCGATATCTCCAGTTTAGCATCCCGATGTTCTTGAGTGCAAGTTCATCCAAAGGATCTAGTCAGCCTCTCTAGAGTCCTTTCCTCTTCCTCACCAAGTAGTAATCAGCTGCATCTTTGACCAAGGTTGGGTCTTGCTGCCCATTTCCAAAGTTCTGTACAGCAACTTATTTTCAAAGGCAGTGTTTAGGTTGGCCTTTCTGGTTTCTCATCGCAGAAATGATTGTATTCTGTTATCCTGAGAGCTAAGGACAGATACGATAAATATTGGAAGGGTATTTGAGGTATGAATTCTCAGTCGTTCATATTACATAGAAGACTTATTTTCCTCACCTTTGTCCCAAATCAATATCAACTATTAATATTTTATATCTAAAATCGAAAAGGTAGAAGTGAGGGAATGAATGAATAAAAACTCTTACCGTTTGGGAAAACCATCACTGGCTCTGTAAACCTTTGTTCCTCGGCTGATGGCAGGTTTAGGGAAATGACTAACACCATTCCCAGACTAGTTCCAACAAACAGACAAGGGGAGATGGTAGAGTCATTTTTCCGTGCAAAGGATTCCATGAAGTACAATGCTGTAATTGCTTCTTTAGAATCTTTGTCAATACTGGAGATACTAGAGCTTCTAGAACGATTATAGGAATTTCTCGTTTTTCTAGAAATTTAAAAAGCAAAAATTAAGTGTAAGTGTATATTTATAAAACAAGTAAATTCAGATTTAATACATGATAACCAAAATTATGTGAGGAAAAGAAATTATTCTTTGTTAACTGGCGTACAGGGCAGCTTATCCAGTTCACCAGCTTATTTTGAAGGTGGAGATCCTAGATGTCTTAATCACAAATTTAGGCAGAATTAAGACTAGAAATTGAGTCTTCTGAGTTACAGCTCACATTTTTCCTCCTTAGTATTTCCTGTAAGAACAGCAAAATTCTTTAATGGGGGGAAAAGCCCTTAATATAAATAGTCAAGTTAACGAAAATCTCTGATACCACTGTACTTGTGCTTCCTTTCCATCTTTTGATCATTGAAACCATTACTAATGATCTTTTATGGCAATTTGCACTTATCAGTAATAGTGAGGTTTCTGATATGAAAGAACCAATCTGGACCATAAATAATCCGTGACAAACATATACCAGAAGCAATTGAAGCTATAAAATGGAAGGGTTAGTTTTTTATTTTTTATTGTTGTTGTTGTTGTTTGTTTGGTTTTGGGTCTTGTTTGAGACAGGATTTGTCCTGTAAGCCCCAGCTGGGTATAGAAGCTCACTATGAAAACCAGGCTGGTCTGGAACGAACAGAGACTGGTGCCCTGCTTCCCAGTGCTGGGATTAAAGGTGTGTGCCACCATGCCAGCAAAAAATTGGAAGTTTTTAAAAAAAATTACAAAATGTAAATGCTATTTATCTGAACTTGTTCTAAGCTGCCCACCGTCAATCCAGATCTAGTTCTAACTTTGCACAGGACCAAATAAAAATCTACTGACTGTGTCATCCTTCTAATGTGGCTTTTCTGAGAACACTTCAGTCCTCTTAAAGAAACAGTATGGTTTCAGATACTGATGCTTTATCAACACCTGCACATAGTCACCTTCCAACAGGCATGCATTCACCTATCTGTTAAATATTAAGACAGTTGTACTGCTTTTCTAACTGCGCCTAGTATGACTTCCTCAGAGTTCATTCTATTCCATTTTTCTTCTTATACATGTGAGTGTGTCTNTGTGAAGAGTGGCTAGTTGTAAAAGATAAAGGAGATCCTAACTCCCTGGAATAGAAGAGAATTTGAAATACCACTCTTGGAAATTTGTATTACGGTGATGGTATTAGCAGATACTAAAGCAAGGAAGGTTTGAAAAGGCTGATAATGAAGTGTTTGGGAATGAATTGAAAATAAAAGTTTGGAGCTGGAGAGATGGCTCAGCAGTTAACAGCACTGGGTGCTCTTGCAGAGGACCCAGGTTCAAATTCCAGCACCCACACTGCAACAACTATGAGCAACTCCAGTTCCAGGGAATCCAACATGTTCTTCTGACCTCTATGGGCCCTGCACAACACAGGTGCACTTACATACATGCAGGCAATACTCATATACATAAAATAAAAATAATAAAATATTTTTAAAAGAAAATGAAAGTTTGAAGTTTTAGATACTCTTAAACTATCCACCAGAAGTTTCATTGCAATTTAAGGTCTGTTCTCTTAGAAAAATTTGAGTGGAAGATGCAGCTTTGAAAATCTTCTATATAATCCATTAGTAAAGGTTATGACAGTAAATGAGGTCATCAAAATATTATAACTAGGTGATGGAGAGATGGCTAAGCGGTTAAGAGCACTGACTGCTCTTCCAGAGGACCTGGGTTCAATTTCCAGAACCCACATGGGGGCTAAGAACCATCCTTAACTCTAGTTCCAGGGTAATCTGATGTCATCTTCTTACCTCCACAGCATTGCACGACATGGGTGCATTCTCATACATGCAGGCAATACACTCATACACATAAAAATAATAAATAAAATATTTAAAATGTATTATAAATGGAAAAGTAGACTGATCTGAGAACAGAAACCTGGAGCTAATCTCTACATTCTTACAGTGGAAAAAGAAGATCCAGAAAAGAATATTGAGAAGTGAACAGAGAAAAGATGAAAGGACCAGAACAGTCTAACGTCATGAAATAAAAGTATACATCAAAGAAATGGTCAGGTGGTGGCCAAATATAGCAAAGAGGTCAAAGGATTTGGAGTACAAGAAACTCTTATTAAAAAAAAAAAGCTCCATGGGGGCTGGAGAGCACTGGCTGCTATTGCAGATGACCCTGGTTCAGTTTCAGCACCCACCTGGGTGCTCACAGCTGTCTGTAACTCCAATTCCAGGGAATCCGATGCCCTTCCCCAACCTCTGAGTACTGCACTACACAAATTTACAAAACTTCTACAAGATAGGCATAGTGGAGCACACCCACACTCCCAGCACTTGGGAGGTCGGGGAAGCAGGTTTCAAAAGGTAATCCTCTGCTACATAGTAAATTCAAGGCCAGTCTTGGCTACAGGAAACCCTGCTCCTACCTCCAACACCCCAAAAACCCTCAAAGAATAAAGGAAAAAGAAAAGTACTAACTCTGAATCTTGTAACTGGCTGAAATTAATGAGCTTTGAGAAAATAGATATTTAAGAACACAATGGAGGCAAAAAGCTAACTTTCAAGGAGACAAATAGTGGCAGTGGTACAAATACAAAACTGGCCAAGCAAGCTTCCTCCAACTCATTTGATTTTGTAGCCTGCAAATCAAGACCGCATGTTAAATTTTTAAAGATTTTACTTATGTTTTATGTGTGTTGGTGTTTTGCCTGTGGGTGTGCCTGTGTACCTGGTGCCCTGAGAGGCCAGAAAAGGGCATGTGATCCCCTGGAACTGGAGTGTCAGATCCTGGAACTGGAGTTACAAATGGTTGTATGTGAACTGAACCTGTATTCTCTGCTCTTAGAATTTTTTTTATTTTTTTATTTTATTTATTTATTTATTTATGTGTATGTGTGAATGTATTGTCTGCATGGAGGTTTGTGCACCCGTGTCGTGCAATGCCGAGGAGGTCAGAAGAGGGCGTCGGATTCCCCTGGAACTGGAGTTCTCCTGGAATTGGAGTTACAGACGGTTCTCAGCCGCCATGTGGGTGCTGGGGATCGAACCCGGGTCCTCTGCAAGAGCAGTCGGCGCTCTTAACCGCTAGGCCATCTCTCCAGCCCCTGTATTCTCTGCTCTTAACCACCAAACCATCTGTACAGCCCCAACTGCTAAATTTTTAAACGATTGAAAAAAATCAAAGAATATTCTATGATTAGTAAAAATTATATGAAATGCAAATGTTTGAAAACAAAGATGTTTTGTAACACAACCACACCATCACTTGTGCTTTTACACTACAAAGAACTGAATATTTGCAAAGAAGATAATATAGGCTACAAAGCCTAAAACATTTACTGACTCCTTACCCTTAGTATAGGTTGTGTCATCACATTTTGTGGTAAAAGAGAGAGAAATTTAAGAATAAAATTAGGCACTCATAGAATTTTATTTTCTAATTGAGAAAACATGAACAAATACATAAGAGTTAGTGGGAGAAGCTTTTGAGGAAAAAATAATCATTATATGTTCATTCATATAATTATAATTCTTTCTCTCTCTGATTTTCCAATTCTCAAACTATCTTTAGAAGTTTCCAGTGAAGACAGTCCATTCTTGTCTGACAATGGTTTGAGCCCTTGACATGCTTCAATTATGGTGTGTCTATGAGGATATATGTAATGTCCTCACCTCCCCTAAGCCCATGTTAGTCACTTAAAATTTATAATAAACAATTGTTATGTCACAGTTAGGATTTTGGCTTGATAATTATTCCTTGCCCTGTTTTAGAAATTTTAGTGGGTATTTACTTCTCTAATAATAGGATGTATATCTCAAAATCAATTTCTATTTAAACAAAATGTAATATATCATATTTTATTTATGAAGTGGAAGACTTCTTGATAAAGGAAATCAAGAGAGAGTTTTTTTTAAAAACTGGAGCCATTGACAAAATAATATCTGAGATTTTGTTTGTCCTTTGTAAACACTGCTTTATAAGATAGTATCTACTTTATTATTTTAACAGAAACTTCATGTATTCCTGAAGATCCTTATGAACATTTGAAAAGGAAATGATTTTGACATGATTTTAGTAGTATATAGCATAATGCTAGGAAATATTTATGTATACTGTACTGTGTGACCAAATTAAGAACCAAATTCTATAAACTGGTCTTTTCTGGCCTTCTTCACTTTCCCACGCCTAGTGCATTCTCCAGATCTTTCTAGACCCATCTGAATACAAACTGTCCTGAGTGCAGAGTCTTCAAAGTGCAGTATCTAATAGATGGCACACACCTAATGATGATTTACTAAGGTCCTAATGTACCTAAACCTCAGAAGCAAATTACAGAGTAAAGTGCAATGCAAAAAGATTGTCCAAGCATGAACCCTCAAACTTGGAGCTTTTTATGAGTGACTTTTAGTTACTTGGTGTTATTTTTTTATAAAGACATTCTGTGGAGAGGTCACTCTTTTTTGTTTAGCTTTTCAATTTTAAGACAAATTTTTTTCTTAGCTCTTAGCAATAGATTTGCTCTTTCACTTATCTTAAGAGATTATATCGATTTTCCCCCTTTTTTGAGTTATTTATTTTGTTTTTTGTTTTGTTTTGTTTTTTGGTCTTTTCGAGACAGGGACTCCCTCTAGTCCCAGCTGTCCTGGAACTCACTCTGTAGACCAGGCTGGCCTTGAACTCACAAAGATCCTCCTGCTTCTGCCTCCCAAGTGCTAGGATTAAAGGCATGCGCCACCATGCCCGGCGAGTTATTTATTTTGTACAACAAGGACAATGCAACTCATAAGAAATGCCACTTGGACTCTTCCTCAGCCATGCACAATGATTTGACTTGAACCTATAATGGATATATGTTTAACTGAGTTTGTCTCTAACTCATGTCTTAAGGAACTTATATAAAATAATTTTTTATATCTCATATTTAAGATATTTTTATTACTAAATCTTTTAAACCCAGTGTTCAATTTATATTTTTTATACTAGTCAGGAATCAACTGCTCAATAGCTGGTGGCTAAAATATGGTGCTAGAACATCAAAGAAAAAAAAACTCCAACAGCATAGATTTCAGTCCCCATTTAAATAGTAAAGTTTCATTCAAGGCCAGCCTGGTCCACAGAGCGAGCTCTGGGCCAGCTGGGCCTAAAGGGAGAACATGTCTCAAAAATACCAAAAAANAAAAAAAAAAAAAAAAAAAAAAAAAAAAGGAAAATTTCTAAGGCACAGAATCTAGTTACAAACTAATTGAAAAGAAAAATCAGTACCTGTATTGAGGTCTTATTTCTGAAATTTAGGATAAATTTAAATCATCCTGCACAAAAAAATTAGAAGTTTCAAACTTTGAGATTTAAGGATTCTTCTTCTAGCCTTTGACGAATAAAGTATGATCAAAGGCAATGAAATTGTTTTTATTTGATGGTTCATAAACCTGGCTTTAAAGGTATCTGAAAGGACATTCTGAGGAATACTTTAGCAAAATTAAGGCTGCAGGATTAGGATAAGAAGATACTTTAAATGTGCTCATTCTTATTAATCTTATTTATCACTTATTCTTGTTCTTTTAAACTTTGGCCATGTTTATTTTCTAATAATGTCCGCGGTGGATGTCCTAAGACAGACGGTTTTTCATTTCCTATAAAGAATGAAATGATGTACGAAATGCACAAACCATCAATAAAAATTAAATAAAAAAAAATAAAGAATGAATAAGGAATAGGAGTAAAGTTGCTCTATTCCCAGGCACAGTGGACTGACCTTACATATGTCTGTTGATGCATAAGTTCCTCAGACTCAGGAATTGTGCCTTAAAATAGGAACATAGACCAAGTGTGCAACAACTTTCTAGCTTTGGTGTATCTAACATAACCCAAGACTAAAATCATATTGAAGAAATCCATGAAATTCTGCAAGAAGTGCCTCTGGGTTTGCTGGACTCCACACTTCATCCTGAAGATTACATTTGTTTAGCATGTATATGAGCTAAATTAGAACTCTGTTCATGTTTGTGTGCACATTGTACATGATGTTATGTGAAAATCTATTTGTCACTAATATTTGAAGAGAAGAAAAAATACATAAAATAATGCTTTAATTTTTAAGTAAGGAAATACTTCCCTCGATGTAAATATGAAATGTAGATTTGCTTTCTTTCCATTCAGCTTACCTAGTCTTCGTCCAATGTTGGATGTTAATTATTTGCCATTGACAGACATGAGGATAGCACGGACATTTTGTTTTACGAATGAAGGACAGGCATTATACCTTGTTTCTCCTACTGAAATTCAGCGGTTAACATATAGCCAAGAAATGTGTGATAATATACAGGTAGGTAAAGTATATTCATAAAAATAAATAGACATGATTATTAAAAGTCAGAGAATAAGAGAGATGTCTAAAAACTAAAATATCACTGGAGCAGAAAATAAATATACCTTTTTAAATATATGTTCCTCAGCATAGCCCTACCAACTTCTAGTATGGCTTGAGATATGCACAGAATAAGAGGGATAGACTACAAAGATCGTATTAGTAAGTAACTCTTTTATGAACTGATGAGTATTGTTTTATTCTAGGGGAATTTGTTTTAATTTTTATCATTTCAGTTTTATTTCATTATATTAGAAATAGTGATTGGCTTTGTAAAGACATTTTTAGGCAAATTTATGATCATATTCACTCTCCTATACCCTCCCTTTCTCCCTCTTCACCCTTCCTGTTAGTCCCCCTTATTCCTTTAAAGAGTCTTCTATTTTCATGTTTTACATATATGCATATACATGTGTGTACATATATATATATATATATATGATTTTAGATATCTATATAAAATCTAGGATCCACAAATTAGGGAGAACACATGATATTTATTGTTCCCAAATCTAACTTAGTTCACTGAACATGATATTTATTGTTCCCAAATCTAACTTAGTTCACAGCGCTACAAAAAACACAGATCTGCAACTATCACTGTGGTATGTTGACCTGAAGTCCTTTGAGTATATATTCAGGTGTAGTATAGCTGGGTCATATGGTAGTTCTGTTTTTTGTTTCCTGAGGAATCTCCATGAACATACTGATTTCCATAGTAGATGGACTAATTTACATTCCCACCAGCAGTATATAAGAGTTTCCTTTTCACATCATCCTTGCTAGAATTTGCTCTTTGTTTTCATAATGGTAGCCATTCTGACAAGAGTAAGATGGAATCTCAAAATAATTTTTAATTTGTATTTCCCTGATGACTAAATGCTATTGAATATTTTTGCATGATCTTTTGATTACCATCTCTTTATTTCATGAACTCATTTATTGGTTAGATTATTTGGTTTTCTGGTATTTTAAGTTATTTGTATATTATACATGTTAATCCTCTGTCTGGTATAAATTAGCAAAGAATTTCTCCTATTTTGTAGTGTACTTGTTTACTTGCTTCCTTTGCAGTGAAGAATCCCTTTTAATTTCATACAATCTCACTTGTCAATTCTTAGTTTTACTTTCTGAGCTACAGAGACAATAGGTGTTAGACCCCCCCCTCCCCAGAGGTACAGTTGTAGGCAGTTGTGAGCCTCTCAACTTGGGTGTTGGGAACCAAACTCAGCTCCACATTCTTAACTGCTCCAGCCCCCATAAATGTTTCCTTGATTTTTTTTCTTAGCATTTTTATTTTGGTCTTTTTGAGAAAGGGTCTCCCTGTAATCTCAGCTGTTCTGGAACTCACTATGTAGACCAAGCATGCCTCTGCCTCCCAAGTGCTGAGATTAAAGTTGTGTGCCACAACGCCCAGCAGCATTTTTTATTATTGGCATTTAGGAAAGCTACTAATTTTTGTATATTATTTTGTAGCTTCCTTTTTTGTTGTGTTTATTCAAGAGTATTCTGGTGGAGCATTCAGTGTCTCTTACATATAGGAGCATATCTGCAAATGGGAATAATTTGACTTCTTCCTAGTTATAGCTCACTTATTTCTTCTATTACTGTTCTCCCTAAGACTACAAGCACTATAATGAGTAAGAGCAGAAGAATCAGTCTCTTGATTTTAGTGGATATGCTTTATTTTTTCACCCATTTAGTATGTCTATAGGCTTGTCATATATAGCCTTATTTTGAGGCATGCCCCTTCTATTCCTAGTTTCTTCAGGAATTTTATCATAAATGGACATTGGATCTTGGCAAAAGCTTTTTCTGCATCTACAAAGAGGCTCTGGGTTTTATTTCCATGAGTCTATTTGTGTCATGTGTTACATCTATTTGCATATATTGAAACCTCCTTTCATCCCTAGAATGAAGCCATCTCGATCATGGTGAATATTGTGGATGTGCTGTTGATTTTGGTTTGCAAGAATTTTTGCAGCCATGCATCCATTAGAATGACCTATAATTTTTTTGTGTATATCTTTTTCCAATTTTGATACCAGGGTAACATTGGTATTGTAAAAGGAGTTACTATATTATTGAATATATTATTGAATAGTCTGAGGAACATTTGTGTTAATTCTTCATTAAAGTTCCAGCAGAATTCAGCAGTGAATCAATCTGGGCCTGCCTTGTTTTAGTTGAGTTATTATTGCCTCAGTTTCATTTTACTTAAGTTGTTTATATCCTTTGGCTTAATTTTACATTTTCAATTTTTTTTGGAATATAGGTTTTCAAAGTATGCATTAATAATCCTCTGAATTTTATTGGTGTTTGTTGTAATACAGTATTTTCCACCTCTAATTTCATTAATTTGGGTCTTCTATCTTACTTTTGCTTAGTTTGTCTAAGGCTTTGTCAATTTTGATTATCTTCTTGAAGAACCAATTGTTTATTTTGTTGATTCTTTGTAGTTTGTTGTTTCCATTTTATTAATTTCTGTCTTAGTCTTTATTAACTTTTTTCTTCTGTTTTGGGTTTGGCTTGTTCATGTTTTTTTCTAAGATCCTGGGGTATGTCATGAAGTTATTTATTTAAAATCACTGTTATTTGTTTGTTTGGTTTTTAAGACAGGGTCTCCCTGTAGCCCCCCTTTGCTATGTAGACAAGGCTGGTCTTGATCTCACAGTGACCCACCTGCCTCTGCTGAGATTAAAAGTGTGTGCCAACACACCCGGACTGATTTTTTTTTTTAATGTAGGCATTTTTAGCTATATGCTTCCCTCTTAAAACTGCTTTCATTGGGCTGGAGAGATGGCCTAGCGGTTAAGAGCGCCAACCGCTCTTACAGAGGACCCGGGTTCGATCCCCAGCACCCACATGGCAGCCGAGAACCATCTGAAACTCCAATTCCAGGAGAACTCCAGTTCCAGGGAATCTGACACCCTCTTCTGACCTCCGCGGCATTGCACGACATGGTTGCACAAATTTGCATGCAGGCAGTACATTCATACACATACAGAAATAAATAAATAAATAAAATTAATAATAAATTTTTTTTAAAACTGCTTTCATTGTATATCCCACAGGTGCATTGTTTTCATTTTTATGATTTTAATAACTGTACATTTCCTTCCTTATTTCTTTGATCATTCATTCATCATTCAGTAGTATGTTATTTGATTTCCATGACTTTGTGTATGTTTGTAATTTTCTTGCTGTTGATTCCTAATTGTATTCTTTTATGATTAGATAGAATTCAAGAAAATATTTCAGAAAGCCACAACTGGTCACAATGTAGAGACTAAGAGACTACAAGAGTATGTGTCCCTAGATAGGACTCCTATATTAAACCTCTGCTACCCAGGGCTCAGGGACCATTCATTGCAGAAGAGGTGGCAGAAAGATTGTGGTGGGAGACCACAAGGAAACAGTTTTTCAGGCTTCTGGGAACTTGGTCTTAACAGCAATGATAACGCCATGTCAATATCCATGCAAACTCAAACCAGAAAAAAAAAAAAAAAAACATCATAGACCTGGAGAAATGGGTAAGAAGCCCCAACCTTAGCTAAGGAACTATTGGCAGCTGAAACATTACTGGGTGAGGGATAGTTGATCTTTAAGGTAGTGAAGCTAGATAAGTTGACCAAGCTCCACTGGATGAATTCACACCAAGAGACATTTTGGGACAAAAAGTTAAATTGATAGTTAAATGACAGAATGCATGAAAGGGGGCTATAGGGAGTACAGATGGAGGGGCTCTAAATATGATCAAGATGTAGTGTATTAAGTGCACAAAATTTCAATAAAAAAGAATGTAAATAAGAAACAATAAATGATTTCATTTTTTTTATTTGTTAAGACTTTCAGGGCTTGAGAGATGGCTTAGCAGTTAAGAGCATTGGCTCCTCTCGTAGAGGACCTGGGTTCAATTCCCATCACCCACATGGCTGCTAACAACTGTCCTTAACTCCAGTGCCCGGAGATCTGAAGTACTCCTCAGACCTCCATGCGCATTGCCCACCATGGACATACCTATCTACATGCAAACAGTACACCCATACACATAAAATAAATAAACAAGTAAAAATATGAAAAAAGCATTTCTTTTCTGTCCTAAAATGTCCTCAATTTTAGAAAATGTTCCAAAGTTATTGAGAAGAATATTCTGCAGTGCTGGCAAAGAATATTCTGTAAATGTTTATTTAGTCCATTTAACTTATCAGACATTTAACTCAAATTTTCTTTGGATTTTTTTGTCTCATTACCTGTCTAGGAATGTAGCCTTGAGATATTTTCCTTTCCTCCTCTATTTGAGGACTCTAACGAGTGGAGGGCAGAACTATGTACTAAAAAAAAAAATCATATGAAAAAGATATAGAAAGCAGACTGTCTTTTTCATGATGTATGAGACATACCACATTGTATGTAACTTTTTTCATCTATTATATTTAGTCTTAGTTTTTCTAATGCTTTCTTTTCTTAATTGCTACAGGAAATGTTAGGAGATTTGTTTACTCCCATAGAAACACCAGAAGCTCAAAATAGAGGCTTTCTCAAGGGACTGTTTGGTGGAAGTGGACAGACATTTGACAGAGAAGAACTCTGTGAGTAAATTCCTTATTATAAAAAGCTGCCATAAGCCGAGTGTGGTGGCACACGCCTTTAATCCTAGCACTTGGGAGGCAGAGGCAGGCAGATCTCTGTGAGTTCAAGGCCAGCCTGGTCTACAGAGCAAGTTCCAGGACAGCTGGGGTTACAGGGAGACCCTGTCTCAAAAAGACAAAAAAAAAAAAAAGCTGCCATAAAATACAACTATTTTGGGGGGGCAGCAAAGGTTAATGTAATATGTCTCAAATTCTAGACAAAAATGAAAGTTTGAATATTATTTATGAACCATAAAAATTATTTATGCCTATAAAACATGAACAAAATGAATCACTTTATATTAAGAAGTAATTAACCATAAATTATTCATATATGTCAAATAAATAATGAGCAAGCTATTCTTTAAGAATCCTGGTAGGTCAACCACATTCCAGTAAATGGCCCATACACAGCAATACATGGGAAGAACAAATTGGAGTCAATGAGTCATTAAAAAAAAAAAGTAGCTCAAGGCCAGCCTGGTCTACATAGTGAGTTCTAGGCCAGCTGGGGCTACAGGGAGACCCTGTCTCAAAAAGACAAAAAAAAAAAAAAAAAAAAAAAAAAAGACATGAAAAGGTGGGGAACTAGAGGAGTGGGGCTCTGTGGTGGGTTACAGGGAGGGGTTTGGCAAGTATAATGAAAATCCATTTTATGTAATTCTTGAAGAATTAATAAAAATATTTTAAAACCAAAAAATGATAATAAATGTCTCATGGTAAGTTGAAGGCATTTGAGTTTTCAGTTCTGAAGGAGCCTTCTAGTCTACCTTCCTATAATCAATCCCTGGGAATAGGTACTTTACTCAGAATGCAAATTTACCAGTGAAAAATAGTCCTTTAAACATCTAACATGAGACTCTGATGAGCAGTATGAAAAGCAATTAAAGCCAGGCGTGGTGGTGCATGCCTTTAATCCTAGCACTTGGAAGGCAGAGGCAGGCAGATCTCTGTGAATTCAAGGCAGGCCTGTCTACAGAGCAAGTTCCAGGACAGCTGGGGCTATAGGGGAACCCTGTCTCAAAAAGACAAAAAAAAAAAAAAAGCAGTAACAAGACACTAGGAAACATTTTCAAAGGGCAGATAAGAACAAAAATTTCAGACTATAGCACCAACTTATCCATGTCAATATACATGCAATTATGGGACTAAAAAGATAGGTCAGTCAGTGGAGTGGTTGGCTTTGCAAACATTAAAAACTGAGTTCAATCCTGGGAACCATGTAAAAAAAGTCAGGTGAAGTGGTATGCACTTGAAACCCCTGTGTTGGGGAAATGGAGACATTGGATCCCTGAGGCTTATTGGTCAGTCAGTCTAGCTGACTCAGTGAATGCCAGGCCAAATAACAGAGCCTTTCTCAAAAAAAGTGCCAGCGAGACAGCTCAACAGGTGGTGTCACTTACCACCAAACCTGATGACCAGTTCAATCCTTGGAACCAACATGATGATGGAAAGAGCCAATTCCCATAGGTGGTCCTCTGGCCTCCTCCATTGTACGATGCATAAGCTAGAGAGAGAGAGAGAGAGAGAGAGAGAGAGAAGAGAAAGAGGAGAGAGAGAGAGAGAGAGAGAGAGAGAGAGAGAATAGATGATAGATAGATGATAGATAGATAGATAGAAGATAGATGGATAGATAGATGGATAGATGGATAGATATATGGATATAGATGATAGATAGATAGATGATAGATGGTTAGATAGATGATATAACTTTTCAGAGAAAAAATATATAGAAGATAGTACCTGAGGAAGAGAGAGGTTAACCTCAGGGCTCCACATGCATATGAACATATGTGCATACACATGCATAGGCACATACATATACACACACACACAGAAAACAAATGCAGTTATGCCATATTGTGCGGAAAAAGCACTTCCTTGCACACATCACATAAATAGAAAGGCATATGATAATACCTTCCAGTTTGGGGCATTTTTCTTAAGTACTCTTGTCTTCAACACATATACATGGTGCCAAATATGGCATTCTTTTAATGAGAATAATGATGGTAGTATTAATGAGTATTTTGTCTTGGTGAAAACCCTATTTGAATTACTGACATATTTTAAATTACTATGGCTTAAATCCCCAGTTGGGGAAGCTTCAGCAGGAAAAGCATCCCGCAGCCTTGCACAACACATTCCTGGACCAGGTAGCATAGAAGGAATGAAAGGTGCTGCTGGAGGGGTGATGGGAGAGCTGACCCGAGCCCGGATCGCACTTGATGAAAGAGGACAGAGGCTGGGAGAGCTGGAAGAGAAGACCGCAGGCATGATGACCAGCGCAGAAGCCTTTTCCAAACACGCACATGAGGTAAGCTGCCGACGTAAACATAGGCATCTGCATACAGTGGTCAATTTAAACATTTAAACCTCCGCAGGCATTGCACAACATGGGTACGCTAATATACATGCAGGCAATACTCATACACATAAAATAAAAATAATATTTTAAAAAGCTGAAACAGAGATGCCATGTATGAGACAAGGCTCACTATAATCTCCTAAGTACTATAATTCTCCCTACTTTGGAGATATTAAAAATTAAATACTATAATAAATTGATACTTTGGGGATGAATTATTCATTGATCCTGATACAGTAGTCTACATTTTGCATCACCTGCTTGAAAGGTCTGTAGGGAGATTATGTGAGGCCCCCCAAAAGAAGGACAATGGTCAGTAGAGGACAGGAGCCCTGGCTTCCATTCTGTCTCAGTCATTAAGCAGCATTTCTTGTCAGCTGAGTCTCTACAGCTTAAGTTTGTTTTTGAAAGTTTTCTTATATCTTCTTTAGTCCACAAAATAATATGCCAGTTTTGAGACAATTAAATTTCTGATTAGCTCAATATAGACTTGCTGAATGGCATTTTAAATGAGTTTCTTATATCTTATGATTGCTATTTTTCTCTTTCCAGTTAATGCTGAAATATAAGGATAAGAAATGGTACCAGTTCTGAACTTCTAAAGAAGCTGTGACTGCTTCAAGAAACCATAATTCAGGGAAACCAAATTTATTCCCAGCATCACAATTCAACTGCTAGAAACCAGTTTCTCTTCTACAAATTTTCCATTATATCCCATCGGAAGTTATCATAGAGGAGACTGATCAAAGACAACACTGTACAACCCAAAGGCTGGAACCCTGGTTAAACTCCCGAGACAACAGCTAAATTTGCCTTCCCCATGTGGAATGGATGTTATCATCTTGGCATGGAATTTGCTAAAAATTTATATTTAAAAACTATGGGAAGTCCTTTTGATTTGAAAATTCATGTACTAACAAAAGCATTAATGCACTTAATGAAAAAAATCTTTGCATGATAAATTAACATCTTAAGAGGAAAAAAAGCATGTTATAACAGAAGAAAAAGGATTTATGGTAAACTTTTTATAAATTGGGCCACACCCAAAAATCTAAAAAAAAAATCTGCATTAGAAGATATAAATGCATTTCAAGTGTATTTGCCAATACCCAACTGAAAAGGAAAACAAAACAAAAACCCAGCGCCTTCTTCTCTCTTGTAACTTTCATTATACTAGGACATTTTCAAATTTCTATGGCAGGAATCTGATTAACATTCTTCTCCATAGTATTTTACACCATTCACAGTTCTCATTCAAAGTCAAGTATTGCCCCAATAGTAAATTATTCCCAACATCTTAATTTCCATCTCTATCACCTTCAGAATGGTTTGATATTCTGAGTCCTAAATCATGCAGGGTTGAATCACCTCAAAGCATTTTTTTTCAGCCTAGTTTATATTCTACAGGGGAGTTAGTGATAAGTTTGCAGAAACTAGACTGTAGGAACAATGCAGTTACCTTTGAGAATTGATTTTGCAAAGAGTGAAATTTCACATAACCAATTTCAGTTTATAAAGTTATATATATATATAAGACATATATATATGTATATATATATATGTCTTTTTGAGACAGGGTCTCTCTGTAGCCCCAGCTATCCTGGAACTTGCTCTATAAACCAGGCTAGCCTTGAACTCACAGAGATTCACCTGCCTCTGCCTCCGGAGTGCTGGGATTAAAGGCTTGCACCACCACACCCAGCCTAAAGTGATACATTTTTAAAGGACCATTTGTATCCTTGTCTGCCAATTACACAGTATATTACTGTTCAAACCCAACAGGGGCTACAATCCCAAGGTGCTTTTGCAGCTTGACATTCACAAACTAAACTGGTCATTCTCTTCAATGCGATTCAGTAAAACCTCAGTTAATGTTTGGGAAAGAGATTCTGGTTTATTGCATTTCTGACTAACAAGGGTTTTGATTAGAAAATACTTTTGGGTTCAATACTTATTAATGGGAACCTTTATGAAATGTGATGTTTTATCTAGCTTGGCCTCAATCATTATTATGGATAACCCAAATCTATAGATAATTTGATGATGAAAAATCAATAACTTTGTCACCAATTAGGTTAACTAATGTAAATTACAAGTATGTGTCAGTAAATATCAAACACCTTCTGAAAAACTTTCAAAAAATAAAGACCATCTTTAATGTGATAAAGATTATCTGTCAAACCCAACAGAGTTTGTAGTAAAAACATAGAACAAAGACTACTACTCACACAGTTTAACATGCATCTAGAAGTCAAATCATATGACTCACCTTAAAATATATTGTACATTTTTTTAAATCTTAAATTATGGGACTGATTTATTGAATTTTGATTAATCAAAAGTTTACTGGGTTTATATTTGTGTTTAGGAAATCACCATCTCTTTGAGTCCAAATTAATAGCCTAAATTACCATTTTTATTGGATTTATTTTTTTTATTTTTTAAATTTACTTATTTTTTGTGTATGAGTATACTGTCTGCATGTAGGTTGGTGTACCCATGTTGTGCAATGCCATGGAGGTCAGAAGAGGGCACTGGACTCCCCTGGAACTGGAGTTAAATACAGTTCTTAGCCTCCATGTGTGTGCTGGGTCCTCTGCAAGAGAAGTTGGTACTCTTAACTGCTGAGACATCTCTCCAGCCCCGTGGTTTTACATTTTTTATCGGAAGTGGGGCTTCCTGTAAACTTTTGTCAGTGATTCTGAAAAGAACAAAGATCATTAAAAGACTGAGAAATATGTATAGTAGAGTAGCATTGCTCTGAGTCCTTGAATTTTCCTGATTTCTTTAAAACATCTGTCCGTAAATCTCCCCACCTCCTGAAATACATTAACATAACAGGAATACAAACAGGCCTGGAAATACAAACATGATATATACATTATAAAAATATTAAAGAAAGCTGAGGCCAGGATCTAGAAAACATGGGCAGTCTAATTTGCAACATACAATATACACCATCAGGTTTAAGGATATAAGTTGCTGATTTTTCTGGATTCTATAACATTTCTACATTCAAAAATAATCTAAGAGTAAAGCATTTACTTTAACAGTGAACTTCAATCCAAAGTAGCATTGAATTAATTGAATATCTCTGAAATTCTCAGTAAGACTTAACTTGTTTTAGAGTTGTAGCTAGGGTAGAGTGCTTGCCTACTGTGTTCAAAATCCCAAGTTCAGTCCTCAGTACCACAGACATTATTTAACTTGTTTATAGCAAGATTTGTCAATAGCAACACTATTAACACAAAATTCTTTCTTATAGGAGACTCTCCAATATATTATAAGATGTTAGCAGTGTCCTCGGCATCTGCCAGTAGGAACCCTTTACTAATGACAGTCAAAAATATCACCTGCCATTACCAAAATTGCTGCCAGTTGAGAGCTACTATTTTATATCATTTAAAAACAAAGACTGTGAAATACATAGCATATGTCTTATGGAAGACTACAATAATAAGAGCACATTGTCTTAACAAGGTAAATCATGCCCAAAATTATATGTGTGATTCTTATGCAATAAAATGCAACGTTCGAGAATCAGTAAAAACTAACGATTATAGACTATTTCAAAGCACACAGAGAGCTGGACGTGGTGGCACATGCCTTTAATCCCAGCACTAGGGAGGCAGAGGTAGGTGGATCTCTGAGTTCAAGGCCAGCCTGGTCTATATAATGAGTTCCAATACAGCTGGGGCAACAGAGACACCCTGTCTCAAAAAGACCAAAACAAACAAACAAACAAACACAAAGCACACAGAGAATATATTAAAAAGGACATTACAGCATTTCATGACAGAAGTGCTTAAAATTGTGGCTTCCATAAATGCATCAAAAAGTTTATAAACAGCACATCATTTGGAATAGATGCTTCTGACATGGTTCAAATTAATAAGTTCTTTTAAGTGTTTAAAGCTGAAATGTACTTACAAAATTGTTTTATAAGCCCTTAAGGGTAACTTCACCCCACAAACAGATGATTAGCAGAATCCAAATTAATGAGGTTTTACTGCATCAAAATTATTTTTAAAATTCAACAAGATAGGGGCTGGAGAGATGGCCTAGTGGTTAAGAGCGCCGACCGCTCTTACAGAGGACCTGGGTTCGATCGCCAGCACCCACATGGCGGCCGAGAACCGTCTGAAACTCCAATTCCAGGAGAACTCCAGTTCCAGGGGAATCCAACACCCTCTTCTGACCTCCGCGGCATTGCACGACACGGGTGCACAAGCCTGCATGCAGACAGTACATTCATACACGTACAGAAATAAATAAAAAAAATTTTTTAATTAAACAAGATAGAAATAACAAGAATTTAACATAGATACTATTTTTCATTTGAACTTTTCTGTTCTATTGCATTAACCTTAGTATACACACACATATACTCACCACCACCATTTTGTCATCATCTTTGGGAATGACTACTATTGAGACATGCAATCCTTTGCATTCTTTCATCTCTCTTCTATCTTGTGCCATAAGAAAAATCACTCCCAGAAACTTTAACAGTGCTGCAGATGACCCTGGGCCTTGGTTGCCATCAAAATTACATTATATCTACTAAGCGATATCAGAAGATAAGGTGTGTAAAGCATCATGTAGAGAAGGTGACTTTGCTTTCTTATGACTCTCTCAACAGAAAAGCCCTTTTCAGTGTTCAAGCAGAAAATGGACTTTTCATTCTATTGTTCATCAGTGCTAAAAAGAAAGAAGTATTTTCACTGGTTCTAATAATGTAAGCAATAATTCCTAAAAATGAAATCATTCATTTATCTTGGTGTTTGGATGATGATTGAGTTATCCTTCTTTTAGTCCTCTGTAAAAGCTGTGCTGCTGACTTTGCTTCCTATCTTTCATCGAGTCCCAGGGTTAGTGCTCTAGTTACCATAAGGATAAGTGTCTGGCTACATCTTCAGATGTACAGGGACAAAACTGAGATATTTTCCAGCAGTTTAGGCATAGAAACACTTTCCAAATCTTTTGGAATTTATTCTCAATAAATGAAAATCGAGGACTCCATCCCTCAAAAATTGTAAGGTATCTTAAAAGGCCCAAGCTTGGTTGAGGATTAAGGTAAGTTCCTTGAGATACTTGGCTATCAACAGTTTGGACAGGGGTGAGGGTAGGGGAGAAATGGATGAAGCTAGCCTGGAAAGAAAACAAAAAAATCTCATCTTAGGATCAGAATAGATCTTTATGCCACAGGCTTCCTCATGGAGGAAAAACAACACTATTCCTGACCACATTAGTTTGGAGAAGGCAATGCCAAAGAAAGTCAGCATGTGGGATAAGGTTTGCCTTTCTCAGTGTTACATGGTAGCTTCACAGCCTCTTCACCTGCCACCATTCAGCCCCATCTTAGGTGAGTAGTGTTTTCTATGCACATTGCATGGAGTGAAATATTTGTCACTTACTTGGATTGAGCATTATCTCTTATATGCACAATTCCAGGAGGCATAGTAAGTTGCCAGTGAGTTCAGTATGCATATCTGGAACAGTAGGTAAAGTCTGACTAGGAAAAGGGGAAGGAGGTGCCAATACAGTACAAAATTGTGGGTGTAGGGAAGGACGTGTGAGTCTGTGGGAAGTGAGGAGGTTTTGATGGAACTAGAACCACAGATGAATGCCTTTACATGTTCTTTGGAGGGATGCTGTCAGCCTTGCCTATACATAACAATCACGTGAGACTTTTAAATACCCAATTATGAGACTGGAGAGATGGCTCAGTGGTTAAGAGCACTGGCTGTTCTTGCAGAGGACCTGGGTTTGCTTCCCAACATCCACATGGTGGTAACTCCAGTCCCAGGGGCTCCAATCCCCTCTTCTGATTTCCGCAAGATTGCATGGCATGAGTGCACTTACATATATGCAAGGCAATACACTCATATACATAGAATAAAATATTTTAAATACCCAATATTTCAAAATTCCTTAGAATGGGAACAGAACATTACTATTTTTGAAAGCCCCCAAAGCACCTAATGCCCACCTAGAGTCATTAACCACTGCTTTATAGCCAACCAAGGAAGACAAGCTGGCGTCTCAGGTCCTTCTGAGAAGTCAGGAAAGGTAAAATGCAAGAGACATTATTCTGCACCTCTCACAGAACAAAAGTAAGTAGAAATTTCTGACCAGGAAGTACCATTAACTCTTAGTAACTGTAATATTACTGTGTATGGCTTGATATTAATTTCCAATCAAAATTACAAGTCTTTACATGTGATATCACAAGATACCAGAAACATCACAGTAAATTCAAGTATATAAAGCTAAGTCGTAAAACTAATTCTCAATATTCCAGACAATAAAAGTTCTCAAAATAAGCATGTACTAAATCAGGTCCAAATTTATTCATTCTTCTTTTGGAGGAGACCTGGGTACCAGGTACCTGCTCAGCTATAGATATTTTATTGGACTTGATCTTAGCAAATGGGGAAAACGACTTCTCTTTTTTTGATTGTTGTTTCACTCAAAGCTCCCAGGGTCACTTGAACTTATTCTCTTAGTTACTGAATATATGCATAAAGGAAAAAAAATACCAGTGATTCACTGTCTGACCACTAGTGCCCTGAAAAAGTGCATACACCTTCAGAAAGGGAGCGTCCATCCAATCAAAGGCAATAATACAGTGAGAACAAATTTAGTCACTGCTTCCTCTCCGGTCTAGGCCCGCTCTTCTCAGTGCAAAGCCAGAAAATAAACTAGGTGGCAGTTTTGGACAATTGTACACAGGATCAAAATCTCTAATAACTTATAATTTTTAGTACTTATGTGATGTTTTATTCTAGGAAATAAGACACAACACCATTGATGTATCTTTCTTCCACCTTCAGAATTTTTGCATCTTTTCAGAAAATGACAAATTACTATTTTTCTGTTGCACTCAGCAATTGTGATTATACCTAAAATTCTTGTAGTCTGTAGAGATATCAATAAAATTGTATATGTTTGTACATAGATGCTTTCTTATGTTATGATATCATACACTACTGATTTTTGCCAAGATTAAATTAGAGGTGAAGCCCTCATTTGCAAACTGAACTATGGTTTTGCCAAGTATGAGTATTTTTGAAAGACAGGGAAGGGATGGGAGAACATATTTACTTGAGCTAAAATAGAGAAAGAAAAATAAACTCAAGTTCCCAAAATATATTCATTGTTAGAATTAATAAACTGAAAAGGTTAGACATAGCTATTCAAATTTTCTATCAAATTTGGGATATATGTACCATTTTATTGGAAGATTTTAAAGGGAAAATTGCAAGGGTATTAATTAAATTGTACCTTTGGTGAAATATAAGTAAAAATAAATTTTCTAATACTACATGATTAGAGGCTGAGGTAGAATACACTCTTGGGCCTTTACACCCCCTCTTCCCACGCAAGCTAAAAATTTAATCTGTGGTGTGCTTAGACCACCCCTTCGTGCTCACGACCAGCACCCTCAGCCGCCATGCAAGCCTCAGCGCATCCACTGTTTTCCCCACACCACTGACTCCTCTGCAGACACTTTCTTTACATTTACACTGTGGCCTTAGCCAGCTCACCTTATTCTTCCAAGTTCTAATTGTCTTATGAAAATTTTCTCATCACCACAAGTTCTGTCCTACTGTTGGTTTTATGTAAAAACTGAAAAACTAACAACCAAGTGGCTGAAGAGATGGCTCAGTGGTTAAGAGCACTGGCTGTTCTTGCAGAGGAACCTGGGTTTGAGCCCCAGCACCATATGGTAGCTAACAGTCCATAACTGCAGTTCCCAGGGAATCTGACACTCTCTTCTGACCTCCATGGGCATGACACAGGTGCACTTAAACACATGTAGGGAATATACATATAAATAAAAATAATAACCAATCCTGGCCTAGAAAATACTTCTTTTGATTGAAAGAATATTCAGATCCTCTAAACTACAAATGCCAATCTTTCAGAACTTTCTCAAGAGGATCAATTTATCTCATATTTCAATTACAGTGACCCTCGGGCTTACACACTTGCATTCAATATTTTGACTTCCTTCCTTCCTTCCTTCCTTCCTTCCTTCCTTCCTTCCTTCCTTCCTTCCTTCCTTCCAGCCCTGCTTCCTTCCTCCTGCCTACTATTCAATTCATTATATTCAAAAAGACAACTACGCCACTGTCATTGGCAACCCCATTCAGAGCATGACCTCCCTGGGGCAGTGACAGGAGCAGTGCACAGGAGGGTGAGCCCGGAGAGCAGGAGGGTGAGGACCCCGGAGAGCAGGAGGGTGAGGACCCCGGAGAGCAGGAGGGTGAGGACCCTGGAGAGCAGGAGGGTGAGGACCCCGGAGAGCAGGACGGTGAGCCCGGAGAGCAGGAGGGTGAGGACCCCAGAGAGCAGGAGGGTGAGCCCGGAGAGCAGGAGGGTGAGCCCGGGGAGCAGGAGGGTGAGGACCCCGGAGAGCAGGAGGGTGAGGACCCCGGAGAGCAGGAGGGTGAGGACCCCGGAGAGCAGGAGGGTGAGGACCCCGGAGAGCAGGAGGGTGAGGACCCCGGAGAGCAGGAGGGTGAGGACCCCGGAGAGCAGGAGGGTGAGGACCCCGGAGAGCAGGAGGGTGAGGACCCCGGAGAGCAGGAGGGTGAGGACCCCGGAGAGCAGGAGGGTGAGGACCCCGGAGAGCAGGAGGGTGAGGACCCCGGAGAGCAGGAGGGTGAGGACCCCGGAGAGCAGGAGGGTGAGGACCCCGGAGAGCAGGAGGGTGAGGACCCCGGAGAGCAGGAGGGTGAGGACCCCGGAGAGCAGGAGGGTGAGGACCCCGGAGAGCAGGAGGGTGAGGACCCCGGAGAGCAGGAGGGTGAGGACCCCGGAGAGCAGGAGGGTGAGGACCCCGGAGAGCAGGAGGGTGAGGACCCCGGAGAGCAGGAGGGTGAGGACCCCGGAGAGCAGGAGGGTGAGGACCCCGGAGAGCAGGAGGGTGAGGACCCCGGAGAGCAGGAGGGTGAGGACCCCGGAGAGCAGGAGGGTGAGGACCCCGGAGAGCAGGAGGGTGAGGACCCCGGAGAGCAGGAGGGTGAGGACCCCGGAGAGCAGGAGGGTGAGGACCCCGGAGAGCAGGAGGGTGAGGACCCCGGAGAGCAGGGGGGTGAGCCCGGGGAGCAGGAGGGTGAGGACCCCGGAGAGCAGGAGGGTGAGGACCCCGGAGAGCAGGAGGGTGAGGACCCCGGAGAGCAGGAGGGTGAGCCCGGGGAGCAGGGGGGTGAGGACCCCGGAAAGCAGGAGGGTGAGGACCCCGGAGAGCAGGAGGGTGAGGACCCCGGAGAGCAGGAGGGTGAGCCCGGGGAGCAGGGGGGTGAGCCCGGGGAGCAGAGGTAGAGTGAGAATGTGGGGGCCAAGTTTCTCAGTGATGGGGAATAGAGGATACAATTAAAGGGGAAACTAGCCTGCCTATAAATTTTGGTGCTTCTTCACACAGCAAAGTAACTAATGTTCGTAATAATCATGTTTCAAAATAAGTAAAAAATTTTTAATTGTAAAGAAATGATAGTTGAGGTGATTGTGCTAATTAGCTTGATTTAATCATTCCATAATGCATACATGTATAAAATATCAAATTATGCCCTGTTAATATATATAATTAGTTCTCGATGAAAAATAAAACTTCTTAAAAGAGGGAAAGGTAGAATAAACCTTGTAATGTTCATTAGAATGTGAACTTTGTATGTTTGTGCATATATTTGTATCTATATAGATTATATACATACACACATAGATGTACATAATTTACATATGTATGTACTATAAAGGTGTGTGCATGCTATACATATACATTTCTTAATTCTGAACATTGAAAATACTAAACAGTGTGTACAGGTGTACACACACACACATACACACACACAAGCAGAGAGAACAACTTGTGCAGGGTTTTGATTTACAAATATTACTCTTTGCTAAATGTGTTGGAGCTTCTTGAAAAGAATGGTTGTTTCAATGGTGGAACATACTATTGTATCAGAAAATAAAGTATTCAAAGAAAGATGGCAATGTTTCAAAGGGATTAAAAATAGCTTGAAAGAGCCTATGCAGGTGGAGTCAGGGAAAATTTGACCATGAAAAGTAATGATAATGATTGAATAAAACAGACACCCAAAATTCACACTGATAGCAATAAATAAGGAGAAAGCTCTTCCTTAATAATAGAATGTCAGCCGACAGTGTAAATGGAATTTTAAAACTGTTGTTTAATAACCATTGTAACAATATTTTGGGCAAGAAATATCAGTCAGTGCTCAAACTAATGGGGTGAAGTAGGATTTAGGTATAGGATGATTTACATATATAGTCTTCAAGTATCTGCCAAAAATTGTCAATCATAAAGAAAATTTTACGCTAAAAAACCTGGCAGATACCATACTATTGAGGGACCAAAGTCCTGCCACCAATAATGGGACAAATCACCATCCCGTACTGCCTTTGCAAAGAACAGGGTATTCCCGCCAAAATGTTCAATCTGAGTCTAGTCCTGGAGAAATTTGAAAAGAACTAAACTGAATGACATTCTATAAATGACTTCCCCATACTAACTTTCTTCAGTATCATGGAGACAAGGAAAGGTAAATATTCCAGATCTAGGAAGTAGAGAAACATGACAACTGCATGCAACACATGATCTTAGATTGAGACAATTTGCCATTAATGTCATGACATAAATAGAGCAATTATCAAAACCTGAGTGTGATTTCCACTTGATTATGATTTTTGTACTATTCTTGAAACTTTTATTTAGATTTGAGTTTATTTCAAAATAAAATTATAAAAATAAAAATGTTTTCAATTCTGCTGTATTATTTGTGCCTTTATGACATTGTCTTCTGTCTTTTATAACAAATGAATAGCTGTTTTGTGGCTGAAAAAGAGGACTTCGTGAGTTGGCTTGGGAATCCAGCCATTATTTGAATATTTTAAATATCATTTTTATTTTCATTCTGCATAACTATGGTACATAGTACTGCATTATGTAAGTACATTTTCAAACAAGCATGAAATTTATGTTCAGCATATCTCTTCTACATCTCCTCCTTCCCTCCCCTCCTCTTCCTGTTAGTCTCTGTTGCTACCCTAGAAAGTTCTGTTTCTATTTTTTGTCATATATGTATATAGGATTTTATGTATCTATATAATATAGGAACCACAAATGAGAGAAAAATATATTTGTAGTATGATTCCAGTTGTATCCATTTCTCTGCATTGGCATAATTTCATTCTTATTTATGGCTGAATAAATATCAATTGAGTATACCACATATTCTTTATTACTCTGTTGGACACTTAGATTGGTTCTATATTTAGCTACTATACATACTGCCACAATAAACACTGATGTGAAAGAATCTCTGTGATATGTTGACTTGGGAGTCCTGCAGGTGAATACCCAGGAGTGATACAGTTAGATTATATTGTACCTCTATTTTTAACTTTTTGAGGAACCTCCCTGCTGGTTTCCAGAACAGCTACACTGGTTGTTTCCACTGGCAGCTTAGCCTTCCCTTTGTCAGCATGCTTGTTACTGGTATACAGAAAGGCTAATGATTTTTCTATGTTGCTTTTCTATCCTGCCACTTTTCTGAACATTTTGATCAATCCTTTTGATTTTCTGGTAGGACTGTTGGGATCCTTTATGCATATCACATCACCTGCAAAAAAGGGATAATTTTATTTCTTTTCCAATTCATACCCCCATTGAGTTCCTTCTATTATTGCTCTTGCTAGGGCTTCAAGCACTAGAATGAAAAGGAGTAGGGATAGTGGACAGCACTGTCTCATTCCTGATTGTAATGAGATCGCTTTGCATTTTCTCCATTTAGCATGATGGTGGCTCTGGGTGTGTCATACAGAGCCTTTATTATGTTGAGGCCTGTTCCCTCCAGTTCTTGTCGCTCTAGGACTTTTATCATGAAGTCATGTTGGATTTTTGTCACGGACCCTTTCTGCATATATTGAATGATCATGTGATCTTATCACATTTATTGATTTGCATAGGTTGAGTATCCCTGCATCTCTGGGATAAAGCCAACTTGATCATGGTGGATGATCTTTTTGATATATGGTTATATTCAGTTTGCAAGAATTCTGTTGAAATTTTGCATCTATGTTCATTAGGGATATTGGCCTATTTTCTTTTTTGTTTGTTATGTTTTTACCTGTTCTGGGTATTAGAATAAGACTGGTTTTGTAGGAGTTTGATGTGTTCTGCCTGCTCCCCGCTCCCGCCCCTGTTTTAAGTCTTGGTTGTAGCTATTCTTTAAAAGTCTAGCAGAAATCTATGAATTCACCTGGACCTGGGCTTTGTTTAATTGGAAGGCTTTTAAAATCTTTTTATTATTTTATGCATATGAGTGTATTGCCTTCATGTGTATAATTGCACCACTCATCTGAAGAGGTCAGAAGAGGGCATCGGATCCCCTGGAACTGAAGTTACAAACTGTTAGCCACCATGTGGGTGCTGGGAAGTGGACCTGGATCCTCTGGAAGAACAGCCAGTGCTCTTAACTGCTGACCACCTCTCCAGCCCCAAGTGGGAAGACTTTTTTTGGGGGGCAGGGGTTCTTTTTGAAACAGGGTCTTCCTGTAGTCCCAGCTGGGCTGGAACTCAGTGTAGATCAGGTTGGCCTTGAACTCACAAAGATACAGAGATCCACCTGCCGCTGTCTGGGATTAAAGGTGTGTGCCACCATGCCGGGCAGGAAGACTTTTTAAATTGCTTTTCAATCTCCCTGTTCACTAGGGTCTAAGTTGTTGATCTAGTAGTCTTGGTTTAACCTTGATGATCTGGATGAATCTAGAAATTAATCCATTTATTTTAGGTTTTCTAACTTAATGGAGTACAGGTTTTTAAAATATTTCTTGATAATGTTCTGAATGTCTTTGATGTTTATTGTCACGTTTCCCTGTTGATCTCTTAGTCTGTTAATTTGTATCTTTTTTTATTGAGACCAGGTATAACACTATTAGTTTTGGAAGATTTTTAACCAATTTTGCTCTTTGAAAATCATAAATGAGTGTGCAGAGCTTAGATCAGGGACTTACCAGGACCACCTGAAGCACGGGCAGAAGCCAAGTACTTCAGCCAGGCAGATTGTTGGATAGATCGATCTCTGAGTACACCCGCCCCCCACCCCCAAACCTGAGGACCAGATCCTCAACTGACCTTGAGAAAAAAAACCTTGGTTAATTTGGGCTAACAGTGTGGCTTTAAGCATCTAAAATGAAAGTATAACAAGAAATAATTAGTAAGGCCTGAGAAATTGTACTTCAGGTATAAAACTTGAGATCTAAAAAAAAAAAGAATATAATAAACATCTCATGTGTTCATAAGAAATGGAAAAACTTCCCCAGATGTAGTGGTACACACCTTTAATCCCAGCACTCAGGAGGCAGAGGCAGGTGGATTTCTGTGAGTTCAAGGCCAGCCTGGTATACATAAAGAGTTCCAGGCTAGGTCTATAGGAAGACCCTGTCTCAAGAGAGAGAGAGAGAGAGAGAGAGAGAAACTAAAATACTCTTATGGATCAAACAGAATTTTTTTTGGGGGGGGTTCTTTTTTGAGACAGGGTCTCCCTGTAGTCCCAGCTTGCCTGGAACTTGCTATGCAGACCAGGAGGGCCTTGAATTCACAGAAATTTGCCTGCCTTTGCCTCCCAAGTGCTGAGATTAAAGGCATGTGCCACCATGCCTGGCACAAACAGAATTTTTTAAAAAAAAATAGAAACATTGGTATGAAGTTTATCATAAATTTATTTCAACAGCAAAAAGGTCAGTTAGGATTACAAAATCAATCTTTTCAACATGAGAACTCTCTCTATATCACAAACACAGGCAGACTAAGAGGCTGACAAAGGTGTGTTCTCACTGCCTCACAGCGTTATGTTCAACTGCAGTCAATTTCCAATCTTATAGAACAGGACACTTCTTAAAGAAGGTAGAGCTTATTTGAATATTCCTTATATTTTCATTATATGAAAAGGGAAGAAAAAGGATTAAGCAACAATAGTTCAAGACTTATTATTACATAGAATTCTAATCTATCAGCCAATACTATCTTAAAATTCTACTTCTGAAGTCTTAATATCGGAGGGGAAAAAAATCACATGCAACCCCTATTACCCTGATGGTGTACTGAAACTGAGCTCCATCTGCCTGCGGCTCCTGGGGATTCTCATTGTTAGTGCCCAAGTCCCTGACGGAAATATAAATGTGCCCAAGGCAGCAGCTCCACTTCCTTCACATTCAACAAAGATGAGAACTCAAAGTGCTAAGTGCATAGTTCAAGCATATATTCTGGGCCTGTTTAAGGCCACAAATAAATTGTGAAAGGCAAATTCATAAATACTCTTTGAGAGTGAGTATAATCTCTACTCAAGATCCTGAGATGCTACAGGGGTTAGACCCTGATATAGATTAGAAACTCTCACTGCCAAACTGCTCCCCAAAGTCCATCAAGATTGAGAAGCTGCATTGATGAAGCAGGTGAAAGGAAGTCTCTGTGCTCTCCGGCTGGAGATCACCGGCTGCAGTACCGATCACCGGCTGCAGTACCGATCACCGGCTGCAGTACCGATCACCGGCTGCAGTACCGATCACCGCTGCAGTACCGATCACCGCTGCAGTACCGATCACCAGCTGCAGTACCGATCACCTCTGCAGTACATCACACATCCAAGTCCCTCAGCCCTCCCCAGCTGGAACCTACTTTCACTTTCACTTTCAGTTTTACAGAAAGTTTTATAGCACTTTCCATTTCATTTTTGACGATCTGAGCTACCTACAAATAAAGAAAAAGAAATTAATAAACTCTACTCAATCAAAGGGTTTTTCCCAGCTAACCCAGTGAGAAGGTGATACAACACACACTGGAGCTCTGCATCCAGTGGTGTTTAAACCAGAGAAGAGCCAGGCAGCCCATAATGCCCTGCACTGATGAGCAGGGCTCAGACAACTCATATAGTACTTGCAAACCCTCAGGGCAAAACTCCAAATTTTTATCTAACATTTCTCTAGACAAACATATCTGCATCAGGAATTTCCTTACTGTAAGTACGAAACTATGCAAGCTTAGGATCTTCCTATAAGGACTCAACAGCCACCCCAGGCTAGGGAGAGTCCAAACACCTCAGGCATGGGAGAGATCTATCAGCCTGACTAAGCATCTTAGCCTCCTACAGAATGACTCTGTATGCAAAAATACCTGAACAATGTCCTCTTCTGCCACCTCATATAAAAGTTCATCATGAAGCTGAAGAATGAAGAATCCTCCTCGGAATGGACAGAACATCCCTTGAAGTTCTTTCTTTGGCAACAATCCTGCCCCACAAAAACCAGCAAAACTGAGAAGCATATCATGAACTGCAGGAGAAGTCTTGTTTGTTTAGCTCTAGGAAATGTTAATATATTAAAATGCATTAGTCTTAGAACTATTGGGGAAAATAAGTAGCTGCCTGCTACATAATAAGCTCAAAACCCCAGTAACTCCCTCCCAGAATGGGGTCTAACAAAGGAGGCAGGAAACAGAATATAAAAAGCTTTACAACTACTCATTTTTTTTTATGTGTATGAATGTACTGTCTGCATGTAGGTTTGTGCACCCGTGTCATGCAATGCCTCGGAGGTCAGAAGAGGGTGTCAGATTCCCCTAGAACTGGAGTCAAAGACGGTTCTCAGCCGCCATGTGGGTGCTGGGGATGGAACCCGGGTCCTCTGCAAGAGCGGTCAGCGCTCCCAACCGCTAGGCCATCTCTCCAGCCCCGACTACTCATTTCTGATAAGCATTCACTTTTTGTTCTTCCCATGGAGTGCCTGGGGCCCATTCCCACTGTGGAACTGACAGGTTCTGACATGCAGCGTTTCACAGTGGGCCTTGCCGTGAGCAGTGACTAGAAATGTCACTGAGGCAAAAACTGTTTCCTCAATGGATTGTACATTTAAAAGGAGCTTCGGTCATAGATTGATGTCTCACTGATAGTGACATGGTACTTAAACCAAAAGTGTGGACAGGAGAGGAAAAAAGGAAAATTCTATGTATTAATTAGAAGAACAAAAAACTTATCCAAGCAATAAGGAGAGAACCTGAGAAAAAATATTTTGAAGGTAAAAACAAAAAAAGATGGCAATATCAGCAAAAGATCGCATGTGATAAGGTCGCATGAGAGCATACTCCTGGACTTCACAGAACACTGAGGGCCATAAATAGGAAAGTCATTGAGATCTTATACGTGCTCTGGAGCCACAAATGATCTCTACATTGTCAAAATTATCTTCCCAACAGGACTGTAAGTCTGTTTGCCTTTTTTGATTGGTTTCTTCTCATAAATTAATAGCAAACGGACCACCTATCCTAGGCTAAGACTGAAATCCCCATATCCTTGGAAATGCGTAAGTCTCCTGAGAATTGAGATATCACTCTAGACTTCACAGAGATTTTCTAAGGTCACAAGATACGTGATAACACAACAGGTTTCAGAAGCAGAGGTAGAAAGAGCTTTTCTCGAGCCAGACATTAAAGAAATTTGTAGAAATACAAAATAGTCACTTATGGCTATTTTTCTTTTGTTCTGAAAAGATGTACTTTCATAAAAACATGTTAGCTATGTTAAAATGTAGGTTTATTATTGGTTTTCTTTCACAATTTTTAAAAAATTATCTGTATGTGGGGAGCAGTGCTATCAATGCAAGTGCCCGAGGAGGCCAGAAGCATTGGACTCCCTGGAGCTGGAGTTATAAGCTGTTGTGAACTGCCTGATTTGAGTGTTGGAAACCAAAGACAATCTTCTGTAAGAGTAGTATGTAAGCAGTTTTAACCACTGAGGCATAGATCCAGCAGCACCCTTTTTTCAAGATTTATTTTGCCTTTAATTATATTATCATCTTTAAATGTTAAAAACAAGTTTGGAAATTCTGTTTTAATTTCTAATATGGTAACTATAAACTATACAACCATATAAATAAAAACTTTTTGGTAGCCATAATAATTTTCAAGAGTATAAAGACATCATATGCCAGAATAGTTTAGGATTGTTAGAAATAAAATACAAAATATGCCCCTCTTCTACCCCTGCCTTTCTGGTATAATCATTTTCACCATGTTAGATGGATCAGAGGCCTCACTGAGGGACAAACCTGTTTGATTACTTTGGAGCATACTCTCCCGATGACCATGGGATTTGAAGGTCGAGTAGAAAGTCTCTAATTGCTTCTGAATGTTAACTGTGGCTATTTTGACTATATCAGCCGCTGATCCTTGGACCGTTGTGTTGATGGCCTGACGCTCAGCCTACAAAAGACAATCATAGGTACTCCATGAGACATGTCAATATGGTTTTGTATTTGCCCTGGGAACCTACAGATCAGTGTTCATATCTGTAGACATCAGGGTCAGGCTGTATCCTACAAGTAACAACATTAATGAGCCACAGCTCTACATTCTAGGCTGTCCAGATGAGACTAGACTAAGCATAAGAAGGCTGGAGTGCTTTGGTTTAGAAATCTTCAACCTCAGGATCCTAAACTGCATTACACTCAGAATTATCTAGTAACTCAAATTTACTTTATTCTAGAACAGCTATAAAACTGATGGTATATTTTATCTTCACTCTAAATATTTATTCCTAAAAATCTTCTTAATTCTAAACAGATATGAGTAGACTATTTGGGGGATGATGGTTACACTGTCCAAGGCATATTTCCCCTACCAGCGGCCCCCTGGCCCTACACAAAGTTTAGCCTCCATAGGTCTGGAGCCCCTAACAGGAATCAAAGATTTTTCATGGGTGGCTGAGACTAACCATTAATAGGTAGGGAAAAGGGAGGTCCTGGATTCCTAGGTACTGAAGTCAGAACTTCCCTGAAATGCATGCTTCAAGAATTCCTTGGCAGGAAGCTATAGCCCGGAGTGAGGGAAGCTGCTTCAATATCCTGCCTATGAATACTAGTACCCGCAAACATAAAATGGCAGTCAAAGTAACTTGAATGTTCCTCTTAAGATCCCCATAACCTAAGCTACACATACACTGTTAAATATCTGTTAAAGAGATAAACTGTGTAAGAAGCTATTGCATGTCAAAACACTGATGAATCTACTATAAACTCAGGTGTCACTTTAAAGCGTCTAAATTTCAACTGTTACTGACTCTGCCTCCTTGAAACCACGCACCTCTGTGTAGTAGGTAGTATTATTGTCATTAATTGCTCCCTTTCTCAGCCACAGTCCAATTCATGGCTTTTCTAGTTCCATTTCTGTTGCTGATAAAACACTGACAATAAAGCCTGAATAGGCTTACAATTCCACGCTACAGTCCATCACTGAAGGGAAGTCAAGGCAGGGACTCAAAGCATTAAACCCACAGTCAAGAGCAGAGAGAATAAGCACATGGATCTTGGCTTGCTTGCTTTCACCTAGCTTTCTCTAGTACTAAAGTTCAGGATCCCCTGTCTAGGGATGGTGACACGCACAGTGGGCTGGATCTTCCCACGTCAACTAACAATCAAGACACTTCCCTATGGACATGGCCACAAGCCATCCTGATTTAGGAAATTCCTCAACTGAGGCTCTCTTTTCAGGTGATTCCAGGTTGTGGTGAGTTGACATCTAAAACTAACTAGCATGGCTGTGGTGGGGGTGATGTGCCTGCTACAGGATACCTTGCCTTCTTCTAACCAACGAAGTGTGAGTATGGCTAACATATAGCCCACGCAAGGAGCTGTGAGAACTGTCCAATGCTGTCAAAGGGCACATTCCAGACACAGCCAAACCATAACATGAATGAGAAATAGTTTCTTATTATAAGTCACTGAAATTTGGGGTCTTTTACTGTAACATAAGCAAACACATATAACCAATATATGCTTCACTTTCATATTTTACCTCTCTGATTCCATAGATACCAATAATGTCATCAAATTATGAAGCATCAATGGATTAATACATTGATTAAGTCAGAGCCTTTGTAATCCTATCATTCCCTAAAAGCCCACTTCTGCACTGCACTGGGGACTAGCTCTTCAACCCAGGAGTTGGGGGGGGTACTTTTTGTTTTGTTTTTTTTTTAATACAGGGTCTTGCTACAAAGTTTTGACTGGCCTGGAACTTACTAGAATAGACCAGGTTGGCCTTGAATCTGCCTCCCGAGGGCTAGGCTAAAAGGTGTGTGCCACCATGCCCAGCAAAAATATTTTAATAATTTGAGCAAATATCATCAATAGATTTGTAACATATTAAAGTAGCTTTGTTCACTATTTTGAATAGCTTAATAACCTATAATATGAAAGCATTTTTTTTTCATGTTTCCATTTTTATTTGATATTTCCACAAAAGCACTTTTAAAAATAAACTTAGAGGGCGGGAGAGATGGCCTAGCGGTTAAGAGCGCCGACCGCTCTTACAGAGGACCCGGGTTCGATCCCCAGCACCCACATGGCGGCCGAGAACCGTCTGAAATTCCAATTCCAGGAGAACTCCAGTTCCAGGGGAATCCGACGCCCTCTTCTGACCTCCGCGGCATTGAGCGACACGGGTGCACACACCTGCATGCAGACAGTGCATTCATACACATACCGAAATAAATAAAATTTAATTAAAAAAAAAAACTTAGAAACTATCACTGGCTAATATGACTGGTATTCTCTGAAGAATGTTAAGAAACTGCTGTGATGTGAGAAAACAGGAAATGAGACTATTATGTTTGTGTGGAGCCTGATGGTGCAGACCTGTAATCCCAACTATTCAAGAGACTGAGGCAAGAATATCCCAAGTTCAAAGCCTCTCAGTGCTCCAGAGTGAGTTTAAGACCAGAAGAGGCAATTTCATGAGGCTCGCTCTCAAAAAGTCAAAACAAAACTAAACAAAATAAAAAGGGATGGCTCATAGCTCAATGGTAAAGTGTTTGCCTGGTGTACATGAGGCCCAAAATTCAATCCCCAATACAAAAAAAAAAATTGTTTACCACTTGTCACCAAAGCTAATATATAATCATCATACTGAAACAGACCACTTTTATTGGAACCAGGTGTTTATTTTAGCCTTCTCAAACTATGCCATCATTTCAAAAGTCCTTAATAAAACCAATGGCTGACGTTGTTTATTCAGAAAATCCAGTTACTTATGCTAGTGTCCCTGAAGTGCACATCACGTTAAAACCCCAGAGAAATTTTAACATACGTGAGCTTTATGATAAGGGTTGCTGTCTTTGATTCCAGGCAAATATCTACGCCTTCCCAAAATGGTCTGAACAAACCCATGTCTTTTACAATGCTTCACTGTGTCTCTCATGAAATGATTAACCCCTGTAAAGAAAATACAGAAATCATTATAACCAAAGTGCATATAACCTACAATGCATTCACTGGCCTCGGTATTTATAAACATGCCCAAATCCCAGCATGACTCCCACTTTCCTCTCTCCCTTGTTCTGATTATTCACAAGCTCTACTCTTAGCTTTCGTTCAGGGTCATCACAGGGTTCTCTTCATTCATCTGAGTTCTAACCTTGAAATGAAATGAGGTTCTCTGTGGTCATACTTGCAAGTGCCCTGACCATGTGCTCTGTGAAAGTGGGGTTCCCAGAGCTGCTTATCCCTTGGTCTTGGCAAGGTTCCCTTACTGCTGGTCAGATACCCATTATGTATCAGGGTTTTTGACTCTGAAACACATTCTCCTGAAATGCATTTCTGTCTTTTCTTCCTTCTGCCATACTCTTGCCTCTTAGACTTCAACTCCAAGTTCTGGCAGCTTATGTTAATCTATAAAATGTTTCAGCAAATGCACAGCCCCAAACCCAAACACAGCCATATCACTGGCAAGAAGGAGATAGCATCTGAAAAATCTGACTTACCTCTTAAAACATGCTGTATTTATTCTAAATACACCAAAATCATCACTTTTTACTTATTTTTTAAAAGTCTATTCATGCCTTTAATCCTAGCACTTGGGAGGCAGAGGCAGGTGGATTTCTGTGAGTTCATTGCTAGCCTGCTCTACATAGTGAGCTCCAGGCCAGCTGGGACTAAAGGGAGACCCTGTCTCAAAAAAAAAAAAAAAAAAAAAAAAAAAAGTCTATTCCATTTTCCTGATGCTTCTTTTAATCGGACTCATAAAGTCTTAAGTGTTTAATTTACCAATATAAGTGATGTGTAAAAGCTACTACAATATCCAAGTAGATTTTACTTACGTTGTCAATGATAATCATTACATTGTTTTAGTGAAGGCATCAATTTAATGAAATGGCATATAGGGTTCCCCATTAAAAAAAAAGTCTATTCCATCTTTGCAAATATTAAAGCAAATTTTACTAAATTTTATGAAAAGATTGAAACTGTAGAAACATAGGAGTCAAAAAAAGGCCCTATTGCCTAAGATCCATGACCTCTCCAGATGTGTGCATCTGTCTATATTAACATTACCACACGAGTTTCCTTCCACTGAGTGGGCTTTATGTCCAATTGGTTAGCTATTGATTTTCCAAAAGATAGAAGTGCCACTATTACACCAGTATCGTATGCTGTGCTGGTCACTGACATGGATAGTTGGTCTTGAGGCTGATGCTGGACCATCTATTGATGATCTCCCTAAGTAGCATTTATTTCTCTGAGTCTGTGTTAATTCACTTAGCATAACAGCTTCTAGTTTCATCCACTTACCTGTGAATTTCAGGATGTCATCTTTCTTTACCACTGCATAGAACGCCATTGTGTAAATGTACCACATTTTCATTATCCACTCATCAGTTGAGGGACACTTAGGTTCTTTCCAGCTTTTAGTGGGAGAGTAGGACCCAAAGAACCCCTGCACTACGTGGGATCCGTCCACCAGCTCTCCAGGGCTGGTTATGAACATCTGAATCTGGGTCCAAGACAGGGAAACCTCTTTTTTTGATTAAAAAAAATTTTTTTTTATTTCTGGTCTTTCTGAGACAGGGTCATAATAAATCTCCTTTTATGGGGCTAGAGAGATGGCTCCGCAGTTAAGAGCTCTGACTGCTCTTGCAGAGGACCCAGGTTTGATTCCCAGCACTCACGGGGCAGCTAAAAACCACCTTTAAGCCAGGCATGGTGGCACACGCCTTTAATCCTAGCACTTGGGAGGCAGAGGCAGGCAGATCTCTGTGAGTTCAAGGCCAGCATGGCCTATAGAGTAAATTCCAGGCCAGCTGGGGCTATGGGGAGGCCCTGTCTCAAAAATTAAATAAATAGCCTTTTATTTTTTCAATATATATTTTTATTAAATTTTGTGCATTTCATATATCTTAGAACCCCTTCCCTGTTTGTCTCCCCCATAGCCTGCCCACCGGATTACATGCAATCTCTCATATATGTTAAGGCCTATTGAGTCAAGTTTGTGTACCTAGATGTCCCTCAGTGTGAGTTCATCCACTGGAGCCTGTTCAGCCCGCCTAAAAAATCTAGTCTCCTTACAGGACTTGGAGTGATGGAGCTGGAACTGACCTAGAAGCCATCATAGTTTTGGAGGACACTATGCAAAGTGGTAAGGAAGAACATCAATTGACATCCAACTCCGCTTTAAGGCCTGATAACCACAAGAATGACTGGCACAGCAAACTACATTGGGAAGGTAGTGGCACTTTTATCTTGGGAGTAATCAACAGATATCTTAATTGGACTTAAAGCCCACTCAATGAAAGGAAACTCATATGTGGTAATAATAAAGATGATTTAGATGTTTTGTATGAAATACACAAAAATTCAATGAAAAATATACACAAAAAGGTCTAGTTTCCTGTTGATGTACATTTGGCCTGCTCTCAGTATTGGCTGCTACAAACAACGCTGCTGTGACAGTCATGCACCAATCTGGCTCTGGACATATGCTTTCATTTTCTTGGCAAATACCCATGAGGAGCATTTCAGGGTCACATGGTTAAGTATATGTTTTAGCTTTACTGAAAGAGCCATACCATTTTCCAAACTGATTTTACTATTTTATAATTACACCAGCAAAGTAAAAGACATACAGAGCTTTTACTCTTACCCATTTTAGTGTTTCAGGGCATCTGTCTGTACTTTTCATGTGCTTTTTTCTGATACCTTTATTTTGTCAGATTGCATGGCTTCCAAACACTGCTTTTAAATGTTCTTTATATATTCTGCAGAAAAGTCCTGTGATGGATGATACACACTGCAAATGTTTTTCCCCCAGTCTCTAGCTTGTTTTGAAATTTTTTCTTAAGATTTTATTGAGCTTTTGTACATTTCATACAATAGTGCTTAATCAAATTTAGAAACCCTCCCCAATCCATGTCGTTCCCCCCTCCCCCCAACCCCCTGCTGGACCTCATACATTCCACCATACATGTTAATTCCTATCCAGTCAAGCATTTATACCTAGATGTCCTTCAGTGCAAATTTATCCACTGTAGTCTAGTCAGCCTATCTAGAGATCATTAAGTAAGTTCTATACTCCCTCACCCAGTAGTAATCAGTCTGCAACGGTTCCCAGGCTACAGCAGCTAGGTGGCTGCCCATTTCCCTTGCTCTACTCTGGACCCTTGTCTGATTACACCACCACTGCCGCAGGTTCACATGTGGAAGCTTCTAGTGGCCTGAAAGCCTCTGTTTCTCTACGTTCATGGGCCAACCCTGATTCCCACCCCCTCTTCCACATTGTCCCTCAGCTATAGGTGGGTGGGGTTTAATACAGGAGTCCTATCCAGGGACACACACTCTGTAGTCACTTATTTGCTACAATAAAGGACCCAGTAAAAAGATGGAAATATGCCTGAACTGAATTGGAAAATGATGTATGAAATATACAAAGCATCAATAAAAAATGAAGATTAAAAAAAAAAGAAAAAAAAGATGGGATATACACCTGAACAGAGTTCTCAAACAAAAAAATGAAAATGGCTAAGAACCACCTTTAAAAAGTGCTCAAATCCTAAGTAACCTGAGAAATGCAGATAAAAACCACTTTAAGATTCCATCTTACCCCAATCAGATTGGCTAAGATCAAGAGAACAAAAGACAGCAAATCCTGCTGAAGATGTGGAGAAAGGGGAACGCTCATTCACTGCTGGTGGGAATATAGACTCATGCAACCACTATGGAAAGCAGTATGGAAAACTCTCAAAAACCTAAAAATCGATCTACCATATGATCCAGTTATACCACTCCTTGGCATATACCCAAAAGACTCATCCTGCTGTTGAAATACCATGTTTGTTGCTGCTCCCCTCACAGTAGCTAAAAAATGGAAACAACCTAAGTGGATACTGAAAATGTGATACATTTACACAATTGAGTTCTACTCAGCAGAAAGAAAAGATAAAATTATGAAATTTGCAGGTAAATGGATGGAACTAGAGCCTGTTATACTAAGTGAAGTAACACAGACTCAGAAAAGCAAGCCATATAAGTTTCCCTCGTTTGCAGATCATAACATCAATCCCCTATACACGAGTATATATCCTATGTAACACCAGGAGCCAGGAAAATGGGAAGGAAACAGGGGGTAAAGGGAAACAAACAGCCCCAAAGAGGGGGATGGATAGTAGGGAATAGATATTACCATGGGTGAGGTGGAGAAGGTGGAAGTACTCAGTTGGGAGAGGAGAAGGGAGGGACATGCAGGGGCCCGTGGTGGTAGTGAAAAAAGGAACTCAGGGGAGAGGGACAGTGGGAGGCAGGTGTTATTGGGGGGAGGGTGAGAATAATGGGGCTTGGAATGGAGATGGAGGAGGTTAGAAGTGGGGAGACAGAGGTGTTTTAAAATTTTTAAACAAAGTCTTGTAGTGTTTCCCTATTATCATTAATTCAGAATTATTATGACCGAAAAAATCTTTACCTGTCTCAGTATCACAAAGATTTTTAATTTAGCTATTATTTTTATTTGTTTGTTTGTTTATGTATGCGTTTATGTGGCTGATGTGTGTACATGTTTATGTATTATGTTTGCAGGTGTACATCAGAAGGCCGGAAGTCAATGTTAGGAGTCTTCCTTTGTCACTCCCCTCCTTATTGTTTTATGACTATTTGCCTAGACGGTGGAAGGAAAGAGCCAACTCCTGTAAGTTGTCTTCTGACATCCAAACATGTACCATGGCACCACGCACCCACACACATAAATAAATAAATAAATAAATAAATAAATAAATAAATAAATAAATAAAATAAATAGGTAATAAAATGTATGTAAGTGCTTGGGAATCTGAACTCAGGTCCTCGTGCTTACACGGTACCCTAGTTACTTTCTCTATGCTAAAATACTGACCAAAACCAAGTTAGGGAGGAAAGGAGCCCAGGCAGGAGCTCGGGGCAGGAACCTGGAGGCAGAAGCTGAAGCACAATCATGGAGGAACACTGCTTACCAGCTTGCTCCTCTACTCTTATAGAACCCAGGACCACCTGCCCAGGGATCGGATCACCCATGATGGGCTGGGTCCTCCTACAACACTCAACAATCAAGAATATGCCTCACAGACATGCTCATAGGCCAATTTGATAAAGAAAATTCTCCAATTGAGGTTCTCTTTCCCCAGGCGTGTCAGGTTCACAGCTGAAGCTATCCAGCACAAATGGCAAGGACTTTATTAACTGAGCCATATCCTAGCCTCCAGTTTGCTTTTTTTCCTTTTAGATATTTATACTTTTTTCAATATTTATTTTATTTGTGAGTCTGTGGGTGCCAACACAGGCTAGAAGGTAGTGTTGGATCTCTTGGAGCTGAAGAGACAGGTTCGTGAACCACCTATATGGGTGGTGGAGAATGAATTCCAGGTCTCTTACAGAGTGGCAGGTGTTCTTAACTGGTAAGCCATCTCCCCAGCCCATCTATTTATACTCTTTTTGCCTTATAGTACGCGTATCAAGGGAGGAGGGTTTGGGTTGATTATAAAAGAGGGCTCAGGGGGCTGGAGAGATAGCCTAGCAGTTAAGAGCACCAGCTGCTCTTGCAGAGGGCCCGGGTTCGATCCCCAGCACCCACATGGTGGCTGAGAACCGTCTGTAACTCCAATCCAGGAGAACTCCAGTTCCAGGGGAATCTGACACCCTCTTCTGACCTCCGCGGCATTGCACGACACGGGTGCACAGACCTACATGCAGACAGTACATTCATACACATACAAAAATAAAAAAAATAAAAAAAAAAAAACTTAAAAAAAAAAAGAGGGCTCAGTTCTGTATCTTGGCTATAGTACAGATCATAACGACCACAAAGTTTATGTGTGTGTGTGTGTGTGTGTGTGTGTGTGAAAACAGTGACTTTTATTGTATTAAATGACACTTCAATAAGGTTTCAAAAGGAGAAATAATTTAAAATAAGTAACACTCAAACTACCCTATAGCATTTTTCTCTCAGAGTTCCTGTTACAGTTAATAATGGTTACTGTTTTAACTTAAGCTAAGTAAACCCAAAGTACCAGTCAATTCCCATATTTTCAGGACAGTCACAGTATGTAATAGCAGGTGCATTTTGGTATTATACCCCTGGCTCATGGTTATCTTAATGAATAACAACAGTAAAATTAATGCTACTTGCCCTCAATTAATACCTGATAAAACTAGACTAAGAAGCTGAAGAAATGGCTCAGTGGTTAAAGGCACTGGCTGCTCTTACAGAGTACCTGGGTTCAGCTCCCAGCACCAACATGGCAGCTAACAAGTTCTTATAACTCCAGTTCCAGGGGAATACAACGCCCTCTTCAATCATTGAATCCAATGACCTCTGCAATCATTGTACAACATGGGTGCATTTATACGCATGCAGGCAATACACTGATACATAAAATAAAAAATAATAAACAAGATAAAACTTCTGACTAATAGAAATTTTAATAAAAACATTCTGTAATACAACCTTTTAAGTCAATTTAATGTGGTGAGGAATGACACCTACAAGGTACTTACTACTTTAGCTTCTTACCTTTATATCTGGACTTGAAGGATTCAATATAGCATGCAGCATCATTTTCTTTAATGCCCATCTGCTCTCCTAAAGATTTAGCACCCATTCCATATATAATTCCATAGCAAATCTGAAAGGGACGCATAACACCCAGCAATTATTAAAGGTTATAACTATATAAAATGGAAATACAGAATTCAATGATACTGACATTTGTTAAACTTTTTATTTCATAATGAACCAAAGAAATAGTTCGATAGTCTTTACTGGGTTGGTCCCACTACAGCTAATACCCAGTAAATATCAGTTCTATCTTTGAGCATTACTTTTTTAAAATTTTTTAATTTTTTTATAAAACCTTTTCTTTTAATTTTTTTTTAAATTTATGTGTATGAATGTACTGTCTGCATGTAGGTTTGTGCACCGTGTCGTGCAATGTCACAGAGGTCAGAAGAGGGCATCGGATTCCCCTGGAACTGGAGTTCTCCTGGAATTGGAGTTACAGATGGTTCTCAGCCGCCATATGGGTGCTGGGGATCGAACCCGGGTCCTCTGCAAGAGCAGTTGGCGCTCTTAACCGCTAGACCATCTCTCCAGCCCCTGCGCATTACTTTTTATGTGTGTAGAGGAAGATGAATGAATTTGAATAGGAGTGGGGGCAGCTTAAAAAAAAGTCATCTAAAAGGAGAGACTGATTTCCACTTGTTATTTATCCACCAGCCTAGTTTTATTCCTCAGAGAACCTGAGTAGTTTCTACCTGGGTGCCTAGAAGTCTGAGAAGAAAGTTTCACAAATATTTCTCTCCTCAACCATGTAAAACTAAAAAGAATGAATGGTTTGATAATAGAAGCAACTTCCCTGGAAAGAAATATCATCTATCTACAATCCCACAAATGCATCTGAGTTAAGCATAAACAAAAACTCCATAAATTTTGGAACCAGTGGAGAGAAAAGGTCTGCATAGGCCATGAAAGAGACTCTGATTTAATGGTAAGTTCTGCCTAGGGTCAAACCTAGTACCTCCACACATAAGATGTATAATCTTGCCTCTGACCTCTTTGTAGCATAAGTTTTTCATCCAAAAAGTAAAGACAGTAATATCCATATCATGAGATTGTTAAGATTAAAAGGTATTACTTACAGATGTTTGGAAAACTGTCTGAGATAAACCAGGTTCTATATAACTGTTAAATAAAATATAAAAAGATAACTTGCATTAAATGATTGTCAGAATTCTAAAAACTTTTGATGTGATAAGCTAGGTAAAGGAACCCTATCCTCTTTTCTTAAATATCTGAGAGTTTTAGTTTTAGTTGTTGTTTTGTTTGTTTAAAGACAAGGTTTCACTAAGTAGCCCTGGCTGACCTAGAACTTGCTATGTAGACCAGGCTGGCCCCAAACTTATAGAGATCCACCTGCCACTGCCTCCAAGTGCTGGGATTAAAGGTGTGTGCTACCATCCTTGGGCAAAAGCTTTTCTTTAAAAAAAAAAAAAACTCTCTTAAGAAAATTCTCCTTTTAGGCTTAACACTTCATTTTGTTGTGATTTCTAGCATTTTCTGTTTATTTTTAGTTTATGTTACTTTGTGTCCTCTGAGGTCTAAGCAAGACTCAGGGACTGAATGGTGAAGCATGGTGAAGCAGGAAAAACATATCTAGCACATTCACTATTAAAGTAAGGCAAGAGCAGATGAAATACAGGCAGCCATCATCTTGGACAACCGTGGAAGTCGCACACTCTGAAGTTCTGTGATTCTTCTGCCTCCACCACTAAAGCTGTAAGTATAAGCAAGTCTATAACTGTGTCTGCTTCTTCTTCTATAAAATGTTGATATAAACAATACCTACCTCAAGAGCTGGCTATGAGAACAAATTACAAAAACCTATTTTACCAAGGACTTTCTAAATACAGACTCTAAAGGAGAAAGAACAGAGCTGGCTTTTTAAAAGGTGGGAAAACAAGAGTTGGTGCTCAAAATAACTTCTGGAAACACCTTTTGTTATAAGTGGAATCTTACTTTACCTTGTATCTAAAATTAATCTTATATTTTAAGGTCATTTAATACTATCTTATCTTATTTATAATATAAACAAGTTTACTAGGCCTTGGGCCCTTCTTGCCCCTGAACCACAGGAGTTTGTGTGTGTGTGTGTGTGTGTGTGTGTGTGTGTGTATGTGTGTGGTGGAGGGGGATTTGGGGGGTGTACTGTGAAAACATCAAACACTGGAAACAGTGGATATTGTAGAAATCATAAATTATCTCCTTTGTATTGTAAACCACAGCTGGGATTGGATTGATAATATGTTTGCTTGTGTATGTGTGCTGTTCTAGGTCAGTAGGAGTATTAAGGGGCAAAAATCCTCTGAAAAGACAAATTGTTCCTTCCCCACATGATACTGGATATACTGCTTCAGTAACAAAAGAGTGAGCCTTTCTGTTCAGAAGAGTTCCCAGAGAAATCTCAGAACAGATTGGGTTCACTCTTGGTTTAAATGGATTGCTAAGAGTCAAGCTCTTTATGTTCAGGTATCTGCATAATGTAGCACTGCACAGCCACATAGAGGAAGTGTTTCAGGCCAGTGAGTGAGCTATGTCTGGGAAGAAAGTAACTTCAGAGTAGGTATTTGAGAAATATGTCATCTGATTTACCAGAGGGCACATGGTTAGGAAGTGTCCATCCATGTAAATAGAGGCCAGAAAATTATACCATTGCCTTTGACCGGTTTCATACATCATTTCTCAGTCCAATTTAGGTACTCCCTTTTCCATGACCCCACCCCAACCCAGTTCATGCATTCTGCCATACATGTTTTGCATCTTTTTCTCAGTCTTTTTAAAGTTTTTCTCTGCAGAGGTTTATTGTTTGGGCAGAAGTTAATTGTTTATACAATGCACTTTGGCTGGATGTGATAACAAAATATAAAAATGAAAATGTGTAACTTTGTCTCGAGACTTTTACTGAATACAAAGAGACTTAAAATACATACTTTTCTGGGTATATAATGATCACCACCACTATGCCACTTTGCAAATATATACCTACTGAGGACCAGACACTGTGACTAGCCATATTATAGACCTAACTACACAGGGCTTTCCAGACACCAGGTGGCTTTAGATCTTAGTTTATCTGGTTCTTTCTACTATGCCTATAAACAATAAATATCATGAGACATATTCTAATGAAAGTGGTTTCAAAGATCCAAAGACAGAAATTATTCCTCAAATGAAATGAATAATTTGAAATGCTGTGAGCCATTCATTCTTCTCATTCACATGGAGCATGTACACTAAGCTCACCTGCTTGGCTTGTTGCCTCAGATCATCCCCAACAGACTCATGGTCAATCATCTTCCACTCTGCTGCGATGCTCCTGAAAATATCAGCTCCAGTGTTTAAGACTTGAATGAGACGATGATCCTTTGATAAGTGAGCCAAGATCCTCAGTTCAAGCTGAGCGTAATCAGCAGCCAATATTAAACCACCTGAAAAATATAACTACGTTTTAAAAGCCAGTACAATTCTATATAATACAATTCAGCTTCTATACAATTGAGCAAGTAGACAGAGCTTTAGTTGTAATTCACAAACTTGAGATGTGTTCAAAAGTTAAAGCCCTGCTTCAAGCATGACACAATTCAGTTCTATATATTATTGCATCTTTGATAGTTTTCATTTCTATATAGCACATATCAAGCCAATCTTGACATCTGTTCTCTACCACAGTGGGCTGCCTTCCTCAAGTGTTCTGGGGGTTCCTGGCACACAATCTAAAATGATTCTCTTTCACTTCTCCCACATGGCATCGTGTCCTTATGGATAAAAGACATAAATTTCCTTTTGCTCTACAGAAACCTTCACATAATAGGTTTACAGAAAACATTCATAGAATAGACCCTTAAGAAATGATTGCTGAATTAATAATTATTGGATGAGATGATGTTTAATAAGGGCATGTTCAGTGTACTTTGCCTGGGCAACAACAAAGATATTCAGACACGAAATGCTGGAGAGGTTGTGGGGAAAGGGGAACACTCATCCACTGCTGGTGGGAATGTAAACTCATACAAGCACTGTGGAAAGCAGTGTGGAGAACCCTTAAAAAACTCAAAACGAGCCTACCACCTGACCCAGCCATACCACTCCTGGGTATATCCCCACAAGACGCATCCTACCACAAAGATACATGCAGAGCTGTTTATTGCAGCTCTCTTCAGAAGAGCAAAGAGCTGGAATCAACCCAAATGCCCCTCAACTGATGACTGGATAACAAAATGTGGTACATCTACACAATGGAGTTCTATGCAGCAGTTAAGAAAGATGACTTGCATGCAGACAGTACATTCATACACATACAGAAATAAATAAAATTAATAAAAAAAAAAAGAAAGATGACATCATGAGCTTTGCTGGTAAATAGATGGAATTCGAAGCCATTATGCTAAGTGAAGTAACGAAGTCCCAGGGAGGGGAAAAAAGGTGAATGGTTTCCCTCATTTGTGGATGCTAACACCAAATCCCCAGTTGGCAGGCAAACTGAGCAACTTTATTATTATATTTCATTGGATCTGAAAGCAACTGTGCTATTCCAATGTGCATCTCTTAATAGGCTCTAGAATTGTCCTACCACTTGTATTCACACATTGTAATTACCATATATGAATGGAAGATATATATTCATATTCTATTCATATTCTTTTTACCTGCATGCAACTTTACTGTTAAAATGTGAATCTCTAAATGTGTTTAGGAATTCACCTATAGTTTATTTTCAGAATTTGTAATTTTGATTTATGTGTGGAATGTATATATGCATATTTTGGAATAATATAAAATTAAAGGGAACCAAAAAAGAGAGAGAAAAACATAATAAAAAAACTGACGAAAACAGTAAACTTGTGCATTGAAAAGGTTATAGAAGACCAAGAAAAAGATGCAAGACATGTATGACAGAGTCCAAGAGCTCTGGTGGGGGCCAAGAGGATGTAAGGGGTGGGCATGGATGGGGGAAAGAGTATAGATTTGATTGAGAAATGTTGTATGAAATGCACTCAATAAAAATTAACTTTAAAAAAACATGAAGTGGACAGTAGAGGGAGTTATTAAGTAGAGTAAGACAAGTTATCTATGGATGAGAATAACTGGATTAGATATGCATGGCAAAACCCAAATAACAAAAACACAAAGTATGATCAAAACAGGAAAAATATTTCAACCAATATCACAAAGGACACACTGCCATATTATAAAACAGTTGCTACAAAGCCACTGAAATAATAAAAACAAAAGAACCTCAAATATAATAAAAAATGTTGAATTTCATTCCTAAAAAAAAGTAAAGGAAATTGCCAGGCGTGGTAGTGCACACCTTTAATCCTAGCACTCAGGAGGCAGAGGCAGAGGCAGGCGGGGGCCAGCCTGGTCTACAGAGTGAGCTCCAGGCCAGCTGGGACTTAAAAGGAGACCCTGTCTCGAAAAAACAACAACAACAAAACAAAAACAAAACAAAACAAAACAAAACAAAAAAAGTAAAGGGAATTAAAAGGCAAGAAATAAACTTTCTTCCCTTAAAATGACAGGAATCAGAAAATCTGGACAATACACTCTGGGAATGACGTACAAAAAGCAATAGTTAAAATGCTGTGACTGGAAGCAAAATACTAACCTCCTCCCCACAAGGTAGCATTCTGATATCTATCAAAATGAAATCACTTTTAGTTTGTGACTTGCCAAACAAAGACAGATTACAATTACCTCACAAAGTACTCCCACACACATTAATCTGGCTTATAGGCCCATTCCTTTCTTTTTTAAAATGTTTTTAAAATTTATTTATTTATTTATTTTGAGATAAGGTCTATTCAGCCTTGGCTGGCCTTGAACTCATTAAGATCTGCCCTTCTCAGCCTACAAGTGCTGTGTTAAAATTAAAGGTTTGAACCACCATGCCTGGCTAAGTCCCATTTCTTTAGTGATACAGGTAATTAATTTATTTTATTTATTTTTGTATGTGTATGAATGTACTGTCTGCATGTAGGTTTGTGCATTGTGTCGTGCAATGCTGCGGAGGTCAGAAGAGGGTGTCGGATTCCCTTAGAACTGGAGGTAAAGACGGTTCTTAGCCACCATGTGGGTGCTGGGGATCGAACCCGGGTCCTCTGCAAGAGCGGTTCCGCTCTTAACCGCTAGGCCATCTCTCCAGCCCCCCCCCCCCACCCCAGTCCTACTCTTAATTCGGCCTTTCCAGGGCCTTAAAAACATCCCATAACAAAGAGGAGCTCACCTTACCTGCGAAAGGCACAAAGGCATGGCGCATGCTCACTGAGAATGGCATCCCTTCATCTGAGGCCTTCTCCTCTGCAGGTGAGCAGTGCCCAGGGTGCAGGCCACAACCCTTCTTTGCTCTTCTGCGGCACAAACAAAATCGTCAGCTGGGCATGAGGACTCTGATATACGAAAGGTCTGACTTTCCATAAAGACAGTATTTCCATCCTAAGAAACTTAAAAATGAGCCACCTGAAACTTTAAACTTTAAGGTATTAGACTCCTCATGCAAGCATTCAGTAAAACATTAAGCCGTTTTTTGTAATCCCCTTTTTCCTACAACCGCTTGAGACAATGACCTGCCATTTAACTCTACAAATGTCCTAATGCAATTATCTACACGGTGCCTCTTGCTGTGTACATGTGGGAGGAGAGGGGCTGTTGCTGGCAGGGCTAGCCTCTTCCCTGTGGTATTAAACTTGAAGAAACATGCAGGGCTGGAGACAACTAGTAGCCCAAGTTTGCAGCCTTTCACCATCAACTGGCTTCTGGAATTTAAAAGGGAGAATTCCTAGAACAAAAATGGGTATGTCTATAATATAAAAGTAAACTCATTTCATCGTTTTGTACAATAGGCTCTTTTTGAGCCAGCCATGCACACAAAAGGAAAGTAATCTCAATTCAAAGAAGCAGTCTACCTGCTGGTCCAAAGCAGGCCTTTGCCTATTGCTTGGGAAGGCGGGCTTTCCTCTACTAGCGATGCCATTTTAATCTCGAAATCTTTTGGGATATTCTGGATGTTTGGTTCTGTAAAGGTTATCCGTCCTGAAATCAAACATAATAAAAACAAAAAGTTAGAAAAACAAACCTGACATTTGACATGTTTTACACTTTTGATTTATCTTTTAAAAATGCTTGCTTGGTGGGGACTGGAGAGATGGCTCAGTAGATAAGAGCAGTGGCTACTCTTGCAGAGGACCCACGTTCAATTCTAAAAAAAAAAAAAAAGATGTGTGCTTGGCTGTTAAGATGGCTCACTGGGTAAAAGTACTTGCTATCAAGCCTCCTGATGTCCTGAATTTCAACTCTGGACACCATGTGGTGGAACGAGAGAACTAACTCCTTCATGTTCTCCTCTGCCCTGCACCAGCACAGCACACTCATACACAAAAAAAATTAAAAAGATTTTTAGCATGCTTTAGCAATGCTAAACTAAATTTATATCCAAATTTTTCCATCACATCTTATGAAGAAAATATTAAGCAATAAATAAATAAGTAATAAAATAAGTACAAGACCATTCCAAAATCAGCTATAATACCCCATGTCTCCTACCATAAAAAGAATACCAGCAATAGTATGATGGCAGGGTAGAAGACATAGGAAGTAACAGAACTCAGGAGACGTAGCTGATGGAGCCTGTTAAGCTAGGGTGGGAGGAGAGAACCAAACAGGACCACTGGGAATAGAGCAGCTGAACAGGAGGAAACAGGGATCAAGAAGCAATCCACTACAGTGAGATGGCCACAGACCTCACCTGGCTACCTTTTCTCCTCAACACTAGCATTCAAGATAATCAATGACACTGACACAGTTGGAATTAGAATTTTCTAGTAAGTAGAAAACTATTTTACAAATTGTTTTGAAGTTTCTCTCATGACATTTTATGGTTTTTAATTTCTTTGAAGCATATGAGCACTTTTCACAAAAATCACTTTGTGATGCATTCTCCACTGCAGCAGGCTCACCTGCTGCAGACAACCTCACCGTCTAATGAACCAAACATTTTAAATGGCCTGTACATCACTTTTCTAAATAAACTCGTGATTTGACATCCTTGTTATTTGGCTTTTAGCACAAAATAAGTGGAAGGAAGGTATCTTTTAATATAATTATAATTAAGTGTGACAGGCAACACCCAACAGAGGAAGGCAGCACACATCTCTTTCTGGATATCACTCACTTATTCAGCATACTGCCCTGGTCTATTAATAAGTTAATACTGGATGACAAAAAAAAAAAAAATGGTTAGAAAAGTTTTCAAGCATGAATATAACTTAATGAAAATGAAACTTAATGTCATGCTTAGGTGAGTTTAGATTTCTATAATATTACTGGCATACTACAATAATTATAAAGCATCATTAAATATATTTCTAAAATCAATAATACAAATAGAATTGATTATTCTCTGCTTTAATAAGTATCAAATAAATATGCAGCACTGAAACTCTAAATTGATTTTGGTTTAGCACCAAGTATTTCATTTAAGTTTATAGCATTAACAGATGTTCCAAAGTGAAACTTAAACACCAACAAGGCAAGAAATGACTAGGAGGAACCAAGAGGTAAGCTTAATAGGAACAAAGGAAAGGAGAAAATTCTTTAGAAAGAATAAAGCAAGTAGAGAGAAAACAGCAGCTGACAGGCATTATGAAATACAGTAATCAAGCCAGAAAGACAAACACATCTCTCTCATACATGGAAGTTAAAAATGAAGAACAGTGACTAAAAAGACTAGAGAAAGGAGGAAAACGGATGCTGGATTTGGTTAGTACATGTTCTATACAGGCATTTGAATATCACAATGCAGCCCAATCATGTTAATGAAAAATAAAAATAAACCCAGGCATGGTGGAGCAAGTCTTATCCCAGTATCTGGAGGCAGAGGCAGGCAGATCTCTGTGAGTTCAAGGTCACCTTGGTCTACAGAGCAAGTTCCAGGCCAGCTGAGACTACAGGGAGAGCCTGTCCCAAATAAATAAATAAACAAATAAACAAATAAATAAACAGACAAATAAATAAATGTAAAAGAAAAATAAAGAATTTAGAAAGTTATGGTGGCTCATGTCTGTAACCCAAGCACTTAAAGAGACTGAGTCAGGAAGATAACCACAAGATTTTTTTTCAATTATTAATTTTGAAAAAAAATAATTTCATACATGAGTATTGATTGCATTTACATAATTTCTACCCCTTTTTCCCCCTCCACCTCTTCCCTTGTCCCCAAATTCTGGCTCAATTTTGTGACCTCTCTTTTAATTATTATTGTTACATATATGCAGATGTGTGTGTGTGTGTGTGTGTGTGTGTGTGCGTGTGTGTGTCTCCTACTGAGTTGCTCAACTCTACACATGCTTAGTTATCTATTTGGGGTTGGATAACCTATCAGGGAGGTCATCCCTAGAGAAAACTGATTCTCCTTCTCTCAACAATCTCTAATTACTATCTGCAGCTTCCCTATCAGGTCTAGAAGGTATCATCTGTTAGCAGCCACCTTGGCCCAAGTGACAAATGGGATCTAAGAAATATAAGAAGTTTCCATAAAGCAAAGCAAACAATTAAGTGAAAAGGAAGGCGAAAGAGTAGGAGCAAAATTTACCAGCTAAATATCCAATAGAGGATTAATAACCAGAACATATAAAGAACTCAAAATCAAAGAACCAAGAAAACAAATGAACAACCCAATTTAAAACAAGGGCTACCCTTAATCTTGTAGGGAACCGCCTATGTTTTCTTCCAACAGTTTTAGAGTTGCAGGTTTCCCATTAAGGGCTTCGATCCATTTGGAGTTGTTTTTGTGCAAAGTGAAAGAAAGGGGTCTAGTTTCATTCTTCTACAGGCAGAGGTCCAGTTTTGCCAGCACAATTTGCTGAAGATGCTGTCTTTCCTCCAGTGTGTGTTCTAGGTACCTTTGTCAAATATCAGGTGACTGAAATTGCATGCACTCATGTTTAGGTCTTCAATGACGCTCCATTGATCTATGTGTTCTTGCAGTACCATACTGTTTTTATGACTATTGCTCTGTAATATACATTGAGGTCTGGTATAGTAATCCCCCCCAGCACTGCTCTTTGTACTCAGGACTGCACTGACTATCCAGGTTATTTTGTGATTCCATATGAATTTTAGGATTGTTTTCTATAATTCTGTGAAGAATGTCATGGGGATCTTGGTTGGGATTACATTGACTCTACTGCTTTTGATAGGATGGTCATTTTTACAATGTTAATTCTTTCAATCAATGAGCATGGGAGGTCCCTCCATCTCCTAGTGTCTTCCACAATTTTTTTCTTCAAAGATTTAAATTTTTCATTGTGGAGGTCTTTCATGATCTTTGATCAAGTTTATTCCTATATCCTTTTCTTTTTTGAGGCTATTGTGAATAGGAGGATTTCCATGTACTCTTGATCCAATTGCTTGTTACTGATATATAGAAAGGCCACTGATTTTGGTAGACTGATTTTGTAAGCTGCCAATTTGCTGAAATTATTAATCATTTCTAGGAGTTTCCTAGTGGAATTTTTCAGATCTCTTATGTATATATCATACCATCTACAGAAAATGATAATTTGACCTCTTCTTTTCCAATTAGTACTCCTTTAATTTCCTTCTTTTGTCTTATTGCTCTAGCAAGATTTTCGAGTACTACATTAAAAAGGAGTGGACAGGGGCTGGAGAGATAGCTTAGATAGTGGTTGAGAGTGCTAACTGCTCTTGCAGAGGACCTGGGTTCGATCCCCAGCACCCACATGGCGGCTGAGAACCGTCTTTAACTCCAATTCCAGGAGAACTCCAGTTCCAGGGGAATCCGACACCCTCTTCTGACCTTCGCGGCATTGCATGACACGGGTGCACAAACCTGCATGCAGATAGCACATTCATACACATAGAAAATAAATAAATAAAATTTTTAAAAAAGGAGTGGACAGAGTGGGCAGCCTTGTCTGGTTCCTAATTTTTTTTTTTTGTCCTTTTGAGACAGAGTCTCCTGTAACCCTGGGTGTCCTGGAACTCACTATGTAGACCAGGCTGGCCTTGAACTCACAGAGATCCACCTGGCAGTGCCTCCTGAGTGCTGGGATTAAAGGCATGCACCACCACACATGGCTTGGTTCCTAATTTTAATAGGAATACTTATAATTTTTCTCCATTTAGTTAGAATGATGTTGGCTATGAGTATGTTGTATATAGCTTTAACTGAGGTGAGTATCCTCCAGTCCAATTCCCTCTAGGACTTTTAACATAAATGCATGTTGGATTTCAAAGGTCTTTTCTGCATCTAGGAATTTCTAAATCAGACATCAGTTGTTCATGAATTAAGGTCAACAATCTAAAAGTGGGACCTCATTAAACTAAAAATATTCTGTATAATAAAAGAAACAACCAAGGAAGTGAAGAGGAAAAAAATCTTCACCAGCAACACATCTGACAGAGGTCTAATATCCAGAATATATAAAGAACTAAAAAAATAGAATCAAGAAAACAAATGACCTAATTAGAAGATGGGCTGAGGATCTGAACAAAGACTTCTCAAAAGAAGAAATAAAGATAACTAAGAAACACTGTAAAAAGTGTTCAAAATCCTTACTAATTATAGAAATGCAAACTAAAACAATCTTAGGATTTCATCTTATCCCCACTCAGGCTGGCTAAGATCAAGAGAACAAATGATACCAAACACAAGAGATGATGTGGGGAAAGGAGAATGCTCATTCACTGCTGGTGGGATTGCAAATTCATATAACCACTAAGGAAAGCAGTGTGGAGAACTCATAAAAATTTAAAAATGAACCTACCATATGATCCAGCTATACCACTCCTTGGCATATACCCTAAGGATTCACCCCACTGTAGAGGTAGTTGTACGTCCATGTTTGTCGCTTCTCTTTTCACAATAGCTAAGAAATGGAAGCAACCTAAGTGTCCCTCAACTGATGAGTGATAATGAAAATATATCACATTTACACAATGGAGTTCTCCTTAGCAGGAAAGATGAAATCATGAAATTTGCAGATAAATGGATGGAGCTAGAAACTGTTATAGTAAGTGAAGTAACACTCCATTATTTGTAGATCCTAGAACCCAAAACTTGTATGTATATGAGTATATATCTTGAAGTAACTCCAGGAGCCAGGAAAATCTAAAGGAACCTAGGAAGTAAGTGGAAAGAAGCAGCCTGAGAGGGAGGAACGTTAAGAAACGGGAGCATTTAGCAAGGGGGAAATGGGCAAACTGGGGATATTTAAATGGGAGAAAAAAAGGGAGGACTATACAAGGAACCATGGGGTAAAAGGGAAGTAGCTCAAGGTGGGGACCATATTAGACAGGTATTATTAAGGATGAAATGGGAAAAATGGGGGTACTTTAACTATAGAAGAATAAGGGAGGGTTAGACAGAGAGAGGAGAGGTAAATAATGCTTAGCCGGAATGAAAAACCAAAGGGAAATGCATTAGTTCAAAAGCCTGCTAAAAAATTACACATACACCATCTCTATACGTGTCTATGTGTATAGTTGAAGGCTACATAACAAGAAGCAGAGCAGTGCATTCGAGAAAGGAGAAACCTCTCTTTGAGTTGTTGTCCACAGTAGTCTCAGAGACTCCCCAAATTACACAGGCTATTGCCATAATCCTTGACTGCCTCCCAGAACTTGAAGGTAAGACTCTATCAATGAAGATAAGACATACTTTGGCCGGGCATGGTGGTGCACGCCTTTAATCCTAGCACTTGGGAGGCAGAGGCAGGTGGATCTTTGTGAGTTCAAGGCCAGCCTGGTCTACAGAGCGAGTTTCAGGACAGCTGGGACTACAGGGAGACCCTGTCTCGAAAAGACAAAAAAAAAAAAAAGACATACTTTGGACACAGGACTTAGAACAATAAAGCTGGAACTGACTTGGAATCCACTATGCAAGGTGCTAAGGGAGAACAGCTTTAAGGCCTAATAAACACAACAATGACCACCACAGGAAAATACACTGGTGTAATAGTGGCACTTTTATCTTGGGTGGTAATCAGCAGCTACCTAATCGGACTTAAACTCACTCAATGGGAGGGAACTCATATGTAGTACTGTAAATATAGCCAAATACCCATGGCTGGAGAAGTCATAGATCTCACAGAAAACACTAAGGCTGTCACATCCCTAGACAAATATAACTTCTTACTGTATGCTAAATATGAATCCTGTGTTCAAAGTATATCTTATATTCAGTATGGGCTTCCTAAGTGCTGTGGAACTTTGCAAGGGATCAACATTTCATTTTTGGCCATCGAAAGCAATTATTACATGTGAAAGTCCTTTTCTTTCAAAACTGGACACTATTCTTATCTAGCATTTCTCATCATCACCTGTAGCCGTGTGTGACTGTGATACAGGATATAGTCTTTCCATTCCAAGGAAAGGGTTCAGGCACTTTTCCCGCTGCAAAGGGAAGACCACTTTGGTAATAGCATTACTGATTCTTCTCCACTCCAGAATCAGGCCTGGTAATGGATGGAAAGCCTTTAACTTATATAAAACATCCTGCAAAAGAAATAAAAATGTAAGGTCAGAATGTTGTCCAAATTCAATCACAAATATAGAATTTTTCTTAGCTAAATAAAGCAGTCTCAGAATTTGGTTTGATAAATCCTTTATCTACAACTCAAAATCATTGGGTGTTTTTAGAAATCTAGTACAGTTATGAGACACCAGTGTGGAAATGCTGACTAGTATCAATTTATAGCTGCCTTAAAAAAAAAAAAAATGAACATCCAGTGTAGTGGTGCACAACTTTAATCCCAGCACTCAGGAGGCAGAGGCAAGTAGACCTCTGTGAGTTCAAGGCCAGCCTGGTCTACAGAGTGAGTTTCAGGACAGCTAGGGCTACTGGGAGACCCTATCTCAAAAACGAACGAACGAAAGAAAGAAAGAAAGAAAGAAAGAAAGAAAGAAAGAAAGAAAGAAAGAAAGAAAGAAAGAAAGAAAGGAAGAGAAAGAAAGAAATCAGTTTCATAAAGCATTTGCCTCCCACACCCAAGGTTACATCAACTCTTTTCTTTGTACTTTTATCCTCTCTTCTGTGGGTGATACAGGATTTCCATATCAAAGAAAACAGGAGACTTATTTTTAAAACTTTGATCTTTCTATGCCATGAACCATTAAGAAATAGAAACTTAGGAAGCAAAAGGACCAGCAGACTAACAAAAAGATGTACCAGGGATCCGTGCTCAAAACGCCACAGAATGGCAACAGCACAGCTCTCCCAGCTGCTGTGGCTACATTTTCTAAGCTATTTTCATAAAGAAAGCAGGCAAATTAAGTCCTTCTTTCTTTCACTCCAATCAATGCATAGTGTCCAGATTATCACTAGCAAATTTTCTTTGAAGCAGATTAAACAAATCGTGGAAAACTTTTCCATAAATTTGTCTTAAAACAAATTCATGGAAAACTTACTTTGCCTTGAAACTGAAAAAAAAGAACTGTTTTCTTTTGTAACATTCTTCATGTCCATATAGCTATAGACATTATACTAAAAGTCTCAGTGTACTGGATAATAATAGATAATGTTTGTAAGGTCAGAGTTCACAAGCTTCCACATTGTTCTGATGATAATATGACAGACCTAGGAGGCGTGGTGGCACATACCTTGAATCCTAGCACTCAGGAGGCAGGGGCAGGCAGATCTCTGTGAGATCAAGGCCAGCCTGGTCTACATGGTGTATTCCAGGCCAGCTGGAGCTACAAGGAGACCCTGTCTTAAAAAAACAATAAAATAAAAAAATAAAATAAAAATAAAAATATAAAATAAAATAAAATATAAAAATAAATAAATAAATAAATAGATAAATAAATAAATAGTACAAAACCTTGTAACTCTGATCATGGTCCTGATTTCCCATGCCGGAATGACTCCACCAATCACTGTGGGCTACTGAACCACCAACCAACTTGTGTGCTTGCATCTGAATAAGTTAAAGACTATGGTGGTTCTTGGTATCATCAACATTCTTTCATGACACCATTAAGCCAAAAGTACTTTAGGCTATATCCAATAAGGACCCCAAAGAGCACCTTACTAGTGCTGAACTGTCTCCCCAGCCTTAGCTTTCGGCCACCATCATTCCCCCTTCTGGTAGAACCCAAAGTTTTCTTGATGCCTTGCACTTTCATCTCTCCATTTGGTGGCAGCTTCAATTCCAAAAACAGAACCTGAAAGGAAATTAATACCTCTTCAATCAAGAATCAAATTGCAATTACTGTAACTGAGCAAATACGTTTGAAAATATAGTTCAAAATATAATCTCTGTAATTTAACATGCATTGAAAGACTATTTCTTTGAGCAATCACTTTTAGTAAACAATAGCAGTGAGTATGTCTGCCAGATAAGCTATCTATATCTGAATTTGGGTACTAGCATGTACATGCTATGCTAAGCAACTGACAGCTATTGACACTGAGATGTGAGGATGTTCTGAGGATTGTGAGCTCTGCTAAAAGACTCTTGAAGGGAGAACCCACATGGTCACTACATTTAACCACCACAGAGCTTAACACAGGAGTCTCTGGGATTATTCTGTGACCCAAATACCACAGCAAAGGAGTAGGCCAAAAGCCACCTGGTATCAACACCACACTGAGCCACAAAGTTCCCACACAGAGAGTAGGAAGGTGGCTGATCCAGTGAGGCAATAGGCCAGGCGTGTGATGCAAACCCATAATCCTATGACTTTGGGAGGCTGAGGCAGGAGAATGCCTGTGTAGTTCAAGACTAAACCAATATGACAACAATAAAGTCTATTAAATGGCTGGTAAGGAGCTAGACGTGGTAGTACATGCCTTTATAATCCCAGCACTCTGGAAGCAGAAGCAGGCGGATCTCTGTGAGTTTGAGGCCAGCCTGGTGTACATAACGAGTTCCAGACCACCTGGGGCTATAGAGAGACTCTGTCTCAAAAAGACAATGAAGGACCCCTGCCCCAAGGTTTTATGCACCCTTAAAATCTGTCTTTAGGAGATAAGGTTTCCCTCCCCGCTTCCTCATACCTGGTGATGATTAACTGAGTCACGCCCGCCTGTGTGTCGCTGGCCTGCGTGCCGAGATGATTTTTTACTATTACACAACCCTTCCTCCATTTCCCCATACCTTGGGATCCCTGCTTTTAAAAGTTCCCTATTCCAGTCCCTGGGGGTCGGTCTCCTCTGCCCCTGCGTGGGTTACGAGTCCGACCCCAGTGCACTGGTTTTTCCCCCGAATAAACCTCATGTAATTGCAGCGAGAATGGTCATGACTGATTTTTTGGGAGTCCTTCTATCCCGAGATTTGAGTGAGAGTCACTCCAGTTTCTGGGGGTCTTTCAACAACAGCAACAACAAAAAAGGCCAGTAAGAAATAATCCTACACAGGCAGGGATCCGGGCTCTGGGGCAGAGATCCCACTTAACCTAACCCTCATCAGCTCAAATTAAAGGGGCTTAAATTCAGGAAATACAGCACTTTATTTACTAAATGTATTCATTTGTTTACATACCTTGAATGGCTTTTAATGCATCTGGAATTATTTTCCTAGCAATAATTTAAAAAACAGAAGCACCAAGTGTCATGGCACACACCTTTAATCCTAGCACTCAGGAGGCAGAAGCAGGTGGATCTTTGTGAGTTCAAGGCCAGCCTGGTCTACAGAGTGAGTTCCAGGACAGCTGGGGCTATAGGGAGACCCTGTCTCAGAAAGAGCAAAAAAAAAAAACAACCAAAAACACAGAAGCAATTTACATAAGTACAAATATTTTTTTTCCACACAAGTTGGCCCAGGAACAGAAAGGTCTTTCATTCTTCCTAGGGGAGAGGTAATGATAAGTTCACAGCAGTAGCAATAGCTGACATCTTAGAAATGATAAGTATTTGCCAAGCGTAGGGGTGCACACCTTTAATCCTAGCACTTGGGAGGCAGAGGCAGGAGAATCTTTGTGAGTTCAAGGCCAGCCTGGTCTACAGAGTGAGTTCCAGGACAGCTAGGGCTACAGGGAGACCCTGTCTCAAAAAGACCCCCCCCAAAAAAAGAAATAATAGGTATTGAGAGCTATCATTAAATATACATATTTTAATTAAATATATATTTTATTAAATATATTATATACATATTTTTATTAAATATATTAAATTAAGTATATTTTATTATTAAATATATTTTATTAAATATATATTTTAATAAGTTATTGAATATATATTTTATCATGTGATAGTCATTAAATATATATCTTATCCCTTATAACAACCTTATGAAGTATTTCTATCATAAACCCTATTTTACTGATGAAGAAACTCAAGCATAAAGAGCTGATGTATTAACCATTCCAATCCAAGGTCATGTGGTTGGTTAATGAATGAAAGAAGCATGACTCAGAAGTCTGGCTCTGTAGGCCATGGTCTACTCCCCCCCTTCCCTGCCAAAAAAAAAAAAAAAAAAACCTCACCACCCTTCTGCAGGGAAGAATATGGTAAGAGAGAATAGGATACCAATCCTCCCAGCCTGGGACACAGGCAGGCACCTAATTTCCTATCTTAGACATCTGATCTATCTCCGTAACTGAAACTGGCTAAACACCCTAGCACAAACTACTGAGCAGCCTCCGTGGTCCTTCCCGTCCTCCGACCTCCTGGAGGTGACCTGCCTCTCAGACCTGCCCCAGGAGGATTTTGAACAGGCGGCTCAGTACCCCAGGTATTCCAAACCCCATCTCTCCTGGACCACCGGATGAGCCAGTAAGGTTTGCCAATCTAGGAAGGTAGGAAGGCAAAACCTGCTTTTCCTTTCTTCACAGTCCCCTCCCCACCTCATCCTGCCAGACTAGGACACAGGCAGGCACCTAATTTTCCACCTTAAACCTCTGATCTAGCTCCCTAACCAAAACTCGCTAAACAATCTAACACAAACCACTGAGCACCCCCATGGTGGTCCTTCCCCTCCCCCAACCTCTCCTGTGCTGACTTGCCTCTCAGATCTGCTCCAGGGAGGATTTTGGTAACCCAGACCCTGCCCACCAGCCACCCCAGTTAGTCTTTCTCCCATACCCCAACCCTGTTCTCATCCAGACTAGGATCCCCTCAGATACCAATCCCTTCCTTGGACTAACTCCCTTAGCCTGAGTCACCATCCACCCTAGCATAGGTGCTAAGCACCACCACAGTTAATCCCAACCCCCCATTTCCCTTGACTCTTTTTTTTTTTAATTTTTATTTATTTTGTATGTGTATGAATGCACCTTCTGCATGTAGGTCTGTACACCCGTGCCATGCAATGCTGCGGAGGTCAGAAGAGGGCGTCGGATTCCCCTGGAACTGGAGCTCTCCTAGAATTGGAGTCACAGACGGTTCTCAGCCACCATGTGGGTGCTGGGGATCGAACCCGGGTCCTCTGCAAGAGCAGTCAGTGCTCTTAACCGCTAGGCCATCTCTCCAGCCCCTCCCTTGACTCTTGATCTTCTAGACAGCCCTGCCTACCTAGGACCCGGAACAAAAGGTAACCAAGCTATACTAACAATACAAATATATCAGTCTCAAACAAAAGCCAAACAGAAATACCTACTGGTCAGATAAGCAATAAAGAACATCCATATGCCTGAATGGCAGCACAAAAACGCAAATATGAAAAACTAAGAGAATATGTACCTGACAAAATTGATACCCCCCCCCATTGAAAGGGACTACAATGAAAACCATTCTGAGGAACAGCTGGACTCAGAATTTAAAAGAACAATTATAAACATGATCAAAGAACTTAAAGAAAACACAAACACCTCAAAGAAGGCAAGCTCATGAATAAACTGTGCAGCTTAATAAAATATCAGTAACAATTAATGACTTGAAAACTGAATTCACAAGCTGGGTGTGGCTGGCACTCACCTTTAATCCCAGCACTCAAGAGGCAGAGGCAGGCCAATCTCTGTGAGTTCAAGGCCAGCCTGGTCTACATAGCAAGTTCCAGGACAGCTGGGGTTAAAAGGAGACCCTGTCTCAAAAAGATGATAAAACAAACAGACAAACAAACAAAACTGAATTCACAAAAGAGATAGAAATAGTGAGGAAAACCCAAAGAGAAATCTGCATGAATTGGAAGACCCCAATAAGACAATTAGAAACAACTGCAGAAAGCCTCACAGGCAGAATGAATCAAACAGAAAAAAAGTATCAAAACTGGATGACAAAGTCCAAAGAAAGTCCTTAAGCAAAGACTGTAACATTTTAAAAAGAACAAAAATGGAATATGCAGGAAATGTGGAATAACATGAGAAGACCAAATCTAAGAATTATAGGCATACAGGAAGGAGAAGAATCTCAGACCAATGACACTGAGCAGATCTTTAACATGATTATAGAAGAAAACTTCTCAAAATTAAGCAAAGAATTACCTATAGAGATTCAAAAAGCACATAGAACACCAACTAGACATGACCAGAACAGAAAATCCCTATGGCATACTGTAGTAAAAACATTATTAAATATACAGAACAAAGAAAGAGTACTGAAAGCTTCCAGAGAAAAACAAGTTACAAATAAAGGAAAACCCATCAGAATTACAGCTGACTTCTCAATGCAAACTATGAAAGCCAGAAAAGCCTGGACCAAAGTACTTCCAGCTCTAAATGACCTGGATGTCAACCCGGAATACTCTATTGAGCAAAATTATCTATCAAGATTGAAGAACAACAGAAAATTTCATGACATGAATAGGCTCAAAGAATTTGTGTCTATCAAACCAGCCCTCAAAACAATACAAAGGACTGAAGACAGGAATTAGTATACTCAAATTTAATATAATCAAAAGATTACAGAAAGAAACTCAAAATAGACCCTAAAACTTAAAGATATTAAATTGACAGTATCCAATACACACTTTTCAATATTATCATTAAATATCAATGGCCTCAACTTCTCTGTCAAAAGACACAGACTAACAGAAGGGATCAAAAAAGAAAACCCATCTTTTTGTTGTCTTCAAGAAACTCTTCTCACCTTCAAGGACAGACACTATCTTAGGGCAAAACGATAGAAAAAAAAATATTCCAAGCAAATGGCCTTATAAACCAAGCAGGTATTGAAATTCTAATATCTAACAAAATATATTTCAAATTAAAACTAATCAGAAGAGATAAAGAAGGTCACTTCATTCTAACCAAAGGAACAATTGACCAAGAAGATATCACAATCATGAATATATATGCACTGAATTCTGGTGCACCCAAATTCATGAAAAGAGTACTCCAGGACTATAAAACACAGATTAGCCCCAATTCAATAATAGTAGGTGACTTCAATATCCCATTTTATTCGATAGACATATCAACTGGACAAAGAAAAAACAAAGAGGCATCTGAATTAAATAACACGTTACAAGAAATAGATCTAACAGGCATCTACAGAATAGTCCACTCACACAGGGAAGAATTTTCCATTAAGCAGCAGATGCAAGCCTTTCTGAAGCTGATCACATTCTGGGACACAAAACAAAACGCAAAAAATTCAAAACAATTGAAATAATTTCACGCATTCTATCAGACCATACTACAATAAAGCTTATAAACAACAGCAAAGAAAGCTCCAAACACCTCAGGAACTCAGAGAGATTAAACAACACATTCCTGACTGATCAATGGGTTAAAAAAGAAATTAAGAAAGAAACAAAATTATTCCTGGAACTAAATGACAATGAGAATACAACACAAAAAGACCTCTGGGATACCTTAAAAGTAGTCCTAAGAGGGAAATTTATAGCTCTTATTGCATACATTAAAAAATCAGAAAGAGCAATTGTAAAAGACTTAACAACACAACTCAAGACTCTGGAAAAGCAATAACAAACAAACCCCATACCCTAGTATATGAGAAAAAAATAACAAAAATCAGAGGAGAAATTAATGAAATAGAAACAAAGAAAATAATACAAGAATCAATGAATCTAAGAGGTGGGTCTTTGAAAGGCTAAAGAAGATAGACCTTGGCATGGCTAATGGAAAGGAAAGGAAAAAGGAAAGGAAAGGGAGAAAGAGAAAGAGAAAGAGAAAGAGAGAGAGAGAGAGAGAGAGAGAGAGAGAGAGAGAGAGAGAATCCAAATCAACAAAATCAGAGATGAAATGGGAAAATCACAACAGACATCAAAAAGATCCAGTAAAGGAATACTTCAAAAATCCATACTCCATTGACTTTGAAAACCTAAAGGAAAAGGATGAATTTCTAGTGACATGGACAACACCAAAGTTGAACCAAGAAGAGGTCAACAGCTTAAATATATCCATAACAAAGGAAGAAATTCAAATAGTAATACAAAACCTCCCAACTAAAAACTCCCAGGCCAGGGCTGGAGAGATGGCCTAGCGGTTAAGAGCAACGACTGCTCTTACAGAGGACCTGGGTTCGATCCCCAGCACCCACATGGCGGCCGAGAACCGTCTGAAGCTCCGATTCCAGGAGAACTCCAGCTCCAGGGGAATCCGAGACCCTCTTCTGACCTCTGTGCCATTGCACGACATGGGTGCACAGACTTGCATGCAGGCAGTACATTCATACACATACAGAAATAAATAAAAAAATAAATAAAAATAAAAATAAAAACTCCCAGGCCCAGACAGTTTTACAGAATTCTACTCGACATTCAAAAAAGATCTACAACCAATACTGCTCAAACTATTCGAAAGGATAGAAACAGAGGGAGAACGTCCAAACTCCTTCTATATCAAAACCCAGTAAAGATACAAAAAAGAAAGAAAACTGTAGGCCCATATACTTAATGAACATAGATGCAAAGATACTCAACAAAATACAAACTGCATACAGATGCACATCAAAAAGATCATCCACATTGATCAGGCAGACATTATTCCAGAGATACACAAATGATTCAACATATATAAGTCAATAAATGTCATAAAACATATAAATGGACTTGAAGACAAAAATCACATGGTCATATCAAATAGACACACAAAAGGCCTTTGACAAAATCTAACAGGTATTCATGTTAAAAGTCCTAAGAGGGGAAAAAAAAAAGTCCTAGAAGGGAGAACACCAGGGCTGCACCCAGGTGAGGCAGACCTGCCTTGGGGCTTTGCCAGACACCCTTGGAGGCTTGGGAGGACCCAGAAACCTCCCACCTTGGGTTCCAGCCTGCAAGGGCAGACCTAGAAAGGGGTGCAGCAGAACACCAGCACTGTACCCATGCGAGGTGGACTTGCTTTGGGTACCCTCCCCAAGGCTCGGGAGCATCTGGAAAAATTCCAGCGAGCAGCACTGCATGGGCAGACCTAGACTGCCAGCCAACAGGTCAACAGGGTAAACTTGCAAGACAACAACAAATGAACCCTAAAACCAACAGACAGGAAAAAATTAAAAAATTCAGAACAGAAATCAATGAATTAGAAACAAGGAAAATACAAAAGAACCAATGAATCCAAAAGCTGCTTCTTTGAAAAGATAAATAGACCTCTAACCCAGTTAACCAAAAGAAAGAAAGAACAACTCCAAATCAATAGTATTCGTGATGAAAGGGGAAACATCAGAACAGACAAACAAAAGATCCAGACAAGCATACAAGAATACTCAAAACATATACTCTACTAAATTTGAAAACCTAAGAGAAATGGATGAATATCTAAAATCCTGAAATTCTCCAAAGCTTAACAAAGAAGAGATTGACAGCTTAAGCAGACCAAGAATAGATGAGGAAATTTATAATGTAATAAGAAACCTCCCAACTAAAAAAAGCCCAGGCCCAGATGGTTTCACAGCAGAATTCTATGAAACATTTCAAAAAGACTTACAACCATTATTACTCAAATTCTTTAGAAGGATACAAGCAGAGGGAAATCTCCCAAATTCCTTCTATGAAGCCAGCATCACTCTAATAACAAAACAAGGCAAAGATACAACCAAAAAGGAAAACTACAGACCCATCTCATTAATGAACACAGATGCAAAAATTCTCATCAAAATACTTGCAAACCAAATACAGACCCAAAAAGATCATCCATCATGACCAAGTTGGATTCATAGCAGAGATGCAGGGATGGTTCAACATACGAAAATCAATAAATATCACAAAACACATAAATGGACTGAAAGACAAAAACCACATGATCATCTCATTTGATGCAGAAAAAGCCTTTGACAAAATACAGCATCCCTTCATACATAAAGTCCTAGAGGGAATTGAATTGGAGGGATCATTCCTCAGTGTAATCAAAGCCATATATAGGAAACCCACAGCCAAAATCGTCCTAAATAGAGAAAAGACAGAAGCATACCCCTTAAAGGTAGGAACTCAGCAAGGCTGCCCCCTGTTGCCACTCCTCTTCAATACAGTGCTTGGAACACTTGCTAGGGCAACAAGACAAGAAAAGGAAATTAAAGGAGTACTAACTGGAAAAGAGGAAGTCAAGCTATCCCTTTTTGCTGATGATATGATAGTTTACCTAAGGGATGCTAAAAACTCCACCAAAAAACTCCTAGAAATGATTAAAAGTTTCAGTAAAGTGTCAGGATACAAAATTAACCTAGAAAAATCAGTAGTCTCATCCTACCACAGAGATACATGCACAGCCATGTTTATTGCAGCTCTCTTCACAATAGCAAAGAGCTGGAACAAACCGAAGTGCCCCTCAACTGACGAGTGGATAGAGAAAATGTGGTACATGTACACAATGGAGTCCTATGCAGAAGTAAAGAAAGATGACATCATGAAATTTGCAGGTAAATGGATGGAACTAGAAGATATTATGTTAAGTGAAGTAACACAGTCTCAGAAAAACAAATGACAAATGGTATCCCTCATCTGTAGATGCTAGCACCAAGTACCCAGTTATAAGGCAAACTGAGCAACATTAATATTATATTCCTCGTGATCTGAAAACAACTGTGCTCTTTATATTGTGAATCCCTTAACAGGTTCTAGAACTGAGCTACCATTTATTTTCAGACTCAGGAATTTTTAGTATATGGGGGGAGGGTATGTATGCATATTTTAGAGTAATATAAGACCAAAAGAATAAGGAAAAAACTAGTTTGTCATGTCATTATGTCTAACCACAGTATTTATTTTATGGGAGTGCTTCTTAGTATTTCTTTATACAAGGCTGCTTGAGCTTTTGTCCAAGCCTTTTCTAAAATATTATACAGTTGTTAAACGTATCCGGCTGGTGTAACTTAATGACCATACTTAATGCCCATACCAATTTGGCGGAGGGTATTAAGGGATAACTTTGTTACTTCCCCTCAGAGGTCAACTAAGTCCCAGACTATGCATGGGGGCATCTCTTGAAATGTCCTGCAAATGTGAGTCACCAGTCTTCCTGTGCAGGGAGGTCTTGGAGATCCACTAACAGGACTTCAGCCAGTGTCCAGTCTATAAAGAGGAAAGTCTGCTCATGCTTCGAAAGGGGACGCCTGCTCTAGCAAGAAGTGACTGTCTTCAAGTGGATGGAAGTGGTAAATGAAAAGCCAAAAGGAGCCAGGAGCTCCCTACCCCTCTCCCCCAAAACCTGAGGACCAGATCCTCAAGTGACCTTGAGAAAACAAAAACCTTGGTTAATCTGGGCTAACTGTGTGGCCTCAAGCATCCAAAAGGAAAGTATAACCAGAAAGAAATAAATGGTAAGGCATGAGAAGTTGTACTTCAGGTATAAAACTTGAGATCTTAGTAAAAAGACAAAAAGTAAAAAAGAGCACAGTTGTTTTGCCTGTCTTACTGGCAAAGTGCAGCTACCCTGTGGCTGCCACTGCTTTTGCCATCCTTCAAAGTCATGAGACACAGCTTTTAAACCTTCCAATATGGACTGAAGAAGCATGTCTCTCCAAGAATCCTCCAAACCTTCAGGGCCAGATGGGGACTGCTGAGACATCCAGCTTGTGGACTGAACTACTACTGGGGTTTCAGCCTCTTCAGAGTATTGTTGGACTACCCAGGCTATATCATGAAGACCAGTACACGTAGATCAAGACAGGACACAGTGCTTACTGGACCTCATTTAGTGACCATGGGAAGGGAAAACTCCAGTGTGGAGCACATGGGCAGAACTGATGGTGGTTTGGGCTTGCCAAGGAGGACCCTTCAAACATGACATCTTTCAGCCTAATAAAGAAAAAAAAAATCATAAGCTGAAGATGCTAAAACCTATGATATATGTAGCATTCATATGTGCATATTTTGGAGTAATGCATATTGGAAGGAATAAAACAACAACAACAGAAAGACTGAGTCCAAGAACTGACTGAAATGGTGAACTTCTGCTTGCAACAGTAAACTTCTGAATTGAGAATTTGGAGAAAGACTGAGAAAAAGATGAAAAACATGTTTGCCAGAATGCATCAGCTCTGGTGGGGTGGGGGGCAAGGAGGGGGTATGCATCTATATTTGATTTGAAATTTTGCACAGAGCTTCAATAAAAAATTGGCTTTGTAAAAAAAAAGAAAAAGAAAAAGTTTGATCAAGGAAACAAAAGACACAAAATGCAAATTAAAACCACTTTAAGGTATCATCTCATTCCAATAACACTGGCTGGGATCAAAAAAACAAATGATACCAAATGCTGGAGAGGTTGTGGGGAAACGGGAACAGTCATCCACTGCTGGTGGGAATGTAAACTTGTACAATCACTATGGAAAGCAGTGTGGAAAACCCTTAAAAGACTCAAAATGAGCTTACCACCTGACCCAGTCATACCACTCCTGGGTATATACCCACAAGACTCATCCTACTGTAAAGATACATGCACATCTATGTTTATTGCAACTCTCTTCACAATAGAGAAGAGCTGGAACCAACCCAAATGCCCCTCAACTAAGGAGTGGATAACAAAAATATGGAGTTCTATTCAGAGGTAAAGAAAGATAATATCATGAACTTTGCAGGTAAGTGGATGGAACTAGAAGCCATTAATGCTAAGTGAAGTAACACAGTCCCAGAAAAACAAACAGCGAATGGTTTACCTCATTTGTGGATGCTAACACCAAATCCCCAGTTGAAAGGCAAGCTGAACAACATTATTGTTATATTTCTTTTTATCTGAAAGCAACGGTGTTATTATAATGTGAATCTCTTAATGGGCTCTAGAATTGACCTACCACTTATTTTCAGACTCTGTTATTACTGTATATGGGTGGAAGGTACGTATTCATATTTTAGAGTAATAAAAATTAAAGGGGAAAAACATGAATGCCTAAACATATTTTGGAATTAACATACAGTTTATTCTCAGAGGTCATAATTTTGATGCATATGTGATGGTTATATAGGAATATGTTATATGTTGGAGCAATACAAAGGGGAGGGAACAACAACATAAAGACTGGGTCAAAGAACTGACTGATACAGTTAAATTCTGCCCAAAATAACAAGCCTCTGCAGTGAAAAACTTTGGAAAGAGTGAAAGATGCAAGAGATGTATGGCAGAAGGCATGAACTGGGGTGGGGTAGGGGGGCAGGGAATGTGTCTAAATTGGACTGAAAGATAATGTATGAAATACACAAATCATCAATAAAATATTTTTTGAATATCCTAGGAAAAAAATGTCCTAGAAGGAATAGGTCTGGAGGGAACCTTAATATCATTAAAGCTATATATAGCAAACCCACAGCCAACATCATTCTAAATGGAGAAAAACTGGAAGCATTCCCATTAAAATCAGGACTCAGACAGAGTTGCCTTCTATCCGCACTCCTTTTAAATATAGTGCTTAACCCTTGCAAGAGAAATAAACCAAAAGAGGGAAATTAAAGGAGTATTAATTGGAAAAGAAGTCAAATTATACCTATTTGCAGATGATATGATATTATACATAAGAGATCCAGAGGATTCCACCAGAAAACTCCTAGAAATGATTAACAGTTTCAGTAAACTGGCAGGTTAAAAAAAAAAAAATCAACTTACAAAAATCAGTAGCATTTCTATATTCCAACAACGAGCTATCAGAAAAAGCATATAAGGAAACCCTCCCATTCACATTAACTTCAAAAAAATAAAATAAAATAAAATGAAATACCACCTTACCAAAAACAATCTATAGATTCAGTGCAATACCAATCAAAATATGCACAACATTTTTCACAGAGCTAGAAAAAGTCATCCAAAAATTCATATGCAATAAACAAAAGACCCAGGATAGCCATAATAATTTTGAGCAAAAAAGAACAATACAGGGGACATTACCATACCAGACCTCAGGTTATATTACAGAGCTGTAATTATAAAAACAGCATGGTACTGGCAAAAAAAGCCAAATAGACACAGAGATCAATGGAACAGAATAGAAGGCCCAAACATGAGTACACACAATTTCAGCCACTTCATATTTAACAAAGGTACCAAGAATTATACAAGCCGGGTATGGTGGCACACGCCTTTAATCTTAGCACTTGAGAGGCAGAGGCAGGCAGATCTCTGTTTGAGTTCAAGGTAAGCCTGGTCTACAGAGTGAGTTCCAGGACAGCCAGGTGGACAGGGAGACCCTGTCTCAAGACCAAAAAAAGAATTATACAATGGGAGAAAAAAAGCATCTTCAACAAATGATACTGTAGAACTAGATCACCACCTGTAGAAGAATGAAATTGTATTATTATCTTTCTCCCTGCACAAAAGTCAACTCCAAGTGGATCAAAGACCTCAATATAAAATCTGAAACTCTGAAAGTGCTAGAAGAACACATAAGCAGTACCCTGCAAGATGTGGGTATAGGATAGGATGTTCTTTTTTTTTTTAATTTTTTATTTATTTCTGTATGTGTATGAATGTACTGTCTGCATGCAAGTCTGTGCACCCGTGTCATGCAATGCCGCGGAGGTCAGAAGAGGGTTTCGGATTCCCCTGGAACTGGAGTTCTCCTGGAATTGGAGTTTCAGACGGTTCTCAGCCGCCATGTGGGTGCTGGGGATCGAACCCGGGTCCTCTGTAAGAGCAGTCAGCGCTCTTAACCGCTAGGCCATCTCTCCAGCCCAGGACAGGAGGTTCTTAATGAGACATCAGTTGCTCAGGCATTAAGGTCAACAATCAGTAAGTGGGACCTCATCAAGCTACAAAGCTTCTGTACAGCAAAAGAAACAGCCAAGGAAGGGAAGAGGAAACCCACTGAGTGGGAGAAAATCTTTACCATCAGACAGAAGATTAATATCCAGAATATACAAAGACCTCAAAAAACAAAATGGCAAGAAAATAAATAATCCAATAAAAAGATGGGCTACAGATATGAACAGAGAATTCTCAAATGAGGAAATAAAAATGGGTAAGAAACACCTTAAAAGCTGTTCCACATCCTTAGTAATTTGAGAAATGCAGATAAAAACCCCTTTAAGATTCCATCTTACCCCAATCAGATCACAAAAACAAAGGACACAAGATGCCGGTGAAGGTCTGGAGAAAGGGGAACACTCATTCATTGTTGGTGGGAATGCAGACTAGTGCAGCTACTATGGTAGGCAGTGTGGGGAACTCTCAAACTACTAAACAAAAACCTACCCTACAACCCAGTTATACCACTCCTTGGCATATACCCAAAGGACTCATCATACTGTAAAGATACCTATGCATCCATGTTTTTGATGCTCTCTTCACAATAGCAAAGAAATGGAAATAAACAGGGGGTATAATGGGGGGGAGGGGGAGGTCAAGAGAGGGTAAGGGTCAGAGTGCTGGGGCTGGGGACAGAGGAGGGGGGTGGTAAGGAAAGAAGAAATAATAGAGATCGTTGGAATTTGAGTGGCTAGAAAACCCAGAGTTTAATGTGATGCCCCCAAGACCCCAGGAGAAATTCACATAAATTGTCTGAACATTAGTGCACAGGTTGTGCAACCTGGTGTCTGTGTGGCAGGGAACACAGTGCAAGACAGAGGATACTTCCCTTTGAATGGTTGGTGAAAGTGATCCAGGTGACTCTCAAAACAAGGCAGGCTATCTCCAAAGCTCTCAATTATCTACCAGAAATAGAAAATAAGACCTTACTATTCAGAACAGGACATGCTTCAGGGATAAGACTTAGATTAATAGAACAGGAACTGACCTCGAATCTTTCTATCTGAAATTAAGCACTCATAATGCTAGACAATGTGCACACTGATACAAGAGAAAATCAATCAGTGGTACAACCCAGAGACAAACTCTAACAGCCAACTCCCTCTATTGGTGCAGTAGAGGCACTGTTGTTTAGGGGATAGTCAACAGCTATCTCATTGGACATGGAACCCTCTCAACAAGATTGAATCCATGAGAGCCACTATAAACTCAGACAAATGCATAGAGCTGGAGAGGGCAGAGCCTAGAGAAAAGTCTTTCAGGGTCACATTTCTAGAGAAATGAAATTACTTATCATAAACTAACTACGGAATCTTATGTTTACAGACAGGCATATAGTATGCCACTCATCAAAAAAGCAACACTATGCAAAAGATGGAGGCCACTGCAGAATCTGACAACTGGTCAGACACAGAGCATACACATCTGAAAAATCCCCATTCCTAAGAGACACATCTACAATTGAACCTCCACACACAGAATGAGGAGCAGAGAGAAAACAGGCACACCCCTCAATTCTCAACAGTAATGCTTCCAGACACAGAGTGTGATGTAAACATAAGGCCACAACTAGTCAACCTCCAAAGAATGGGAGCCCCCAGAATATATATCCCTGGATGGGGCCCTTATATTCAACCTCCCATTGTGGAAGAGGAGGTGGAAAGATTGTAGGAGCCAGGGGGTACATGAACATAAAGAAGAAAAATGATGTCTGAAATACACAAAACATCAATAACAAAAAAAAAAAGAAGCAGTGACTTACAATACACTGTAAGCTTTCATATGTAAATCTGTGGCAATGTAGGCATCAGATATGGGACCCATGCCAACTGGGACAGTCTCAAAGTGGAGGAAGAGAAATGGGAGGAGGATTGACCCTGGACTGAAAACTCTACAAGAGACTGATAACTGTTGGGTGAGGAAGAGTATGCCTTACCTAGGATTCCTAGATGTGCTGACTAGACCCCAGCAGAGCTACATGCACAGAACATCTGGGTTTGGGAGCTTGACTGGATAGGGCTTAGCTTGGAGGTTGTAATGCATGAATTTTGATGGGGGGTTAGGTATGTGGGGACTGGGTTTGATTGGGAACCATTATATAAGTTGTACAAATGCTCAATTTAAAAAAAAAAAAAAAAGAGCCAGGCGTGGTGGCTCACGCCTTTAATTCCAGCAGAGGCAGGTGGATCTCTGTGAGTTCCAGGCCAGCTGGGACTAAAGGGAGGTCCTTTAGTCTGTCTCAAAAAATGAAAAAAAGGAAGAAACCTACAACATATAACAGGAAAGAGAGAAAGAGAGAGAGAGAGAGAGAGAGAGAGAGAGAGAGAGACTAGGATACCAACTATGAAAATAAGAGTAACTTTGTCAAAATTTCAGTAAACTGACAAAAATTTTAATGAGTTTTTAGACATTAACACAATTTATTAAAGTCACCATAAAAAGACTATGTCACAGAAGAAATTAAAGAGTTTGAAGGGGCATGTAGATCCCCTGGCTCGGCCTCTTCACTTTGCAATAGGGAGAATGCCTAAAGTCTCTGTACAGACAAAGCCAGGGCCCAGTCCTGACGCACAGAAACACAGACTTAAGGCTTCTGGTTATATGACAAGTAGATCTAAGACTACAGCCATACTTACTTTTTTAATTCTTGTTTCCTACAGTACCACACTCTAATCTTGTCTGTTTCTTGAGGCAACTGGACTACACCATAGAAAACATGATGAATTGCAGGATCATTCGGAGCTACAATAAAGACCTACCATAGAGCAGAGGGGTTTGGAGACATTATGGGAAGAACCCACTCTTGTCCTCAACAGTCCTGATTGTTTGATTCCCCAAACAACACACACTTGAGGACAGACACTAGCTTCCTGAGCTACAGATCAACTTTGGAGGAGGACTGAACAGAAGTGGAAAGGCAGAGGAAGCACCAACGCAATTGTCATTCTGCAATCAGCAAGGCCCACAAGACCACTCAGCCCGTAGCTCACAGGAAGGCTGTAGAGCACTGGAATTAGGTCATTAGGAGATGTAGGGAAAACCAGCAAAAACTTAGCAAAATAAATACAATAAGGAATTTGCTGGGACTGATGTAACTTGCTGAAAACAGTTCTCAGCTCTGGGCTAGGAAGACAGGCCTGCCTTTCAGTACACAGCACAGGAAAACCCCAAAAGAACTTTTCACAGCAGAGAGAAGTCACATGAGCATGGGCCTAGAGAATCTTCCTGCTGAAAGCTACTCCCTGGATGTTTACTCCTTTGTCCCCAGAAAAACAAGCATATCCAGTTTAGGTACTCTGCTCAGACCAGGCCTGGCCAGGCAGCCCTGAGCAGTCTGTATGTAGGAGGCCCAGGTCAGCACAGGACAAGAGTAGAGCAAGCAGTAAAATAGTTTGTTGCTAAGAGCTGTGTTTGCAGGAGGAACTTCATTCCCCCCAGGACACCAATCACTGTGCATCTATGCTTCCAGCTTTTCAGGCTGAGATAAATTTTATCACCTCTCTAAACTTGATAAAGGCCTGGCATCTGCGGCAGCTGGACTCCAGTGGACACAGAAAAACAGTAACAGGAATAAGAGTATTTCCCTTTTCCTGCTAGCAGGAAAATGTCTTCCTAGGGGCTGCAGTGCCTGAGATGATCATGCTCCATCTGCTTGGCAAGCAGATGACAGGCTCTTGGGACAGGAGTCCAAGCCCTGGTGCAAGAAAAGTACAGTCAAGAAGTCAGAGTCAGTATCAGCAGCCTACAGGGTGATGGGCTTCTCTATAGGACAGAGGCAGCGGCAATGCGATGTCCCCCTCCTGGCAGGTCAGGTTTCCATCACTCTAATGAGAGGCATAGGTTTAGGGCTCAAGGGACTTGGATATGCTGACGCTGCCCAGGTTTGCTGTCTTGGCCAGGGTGTAAGTGCTGAAATTCCGATGCCTGATCTACTTTATCAAGTGCTCTACCTGGTCATATCTCTAAACTCTCTGCCTCTAGATAGGTAATTTTCTCCTTGAGCTCTTGGATGGCAGCATTTGTTGACTGGATCACAGCTTTCGAATTCTGGGGGTGCTCTAGTATTTGCCAAGCTTTCCTTTGCTGGCTCTTAAGCATGCCATCCAAGTGGTGGGTCTTCTCCTGCAACCCAGACACTTCCTCTGCTAGAGCAGCAGTCTCTTTGTACTGCTTGGCAGTCAGCATTCTGGCTATGAAGCTCTTCTAGGGCCATTTCCCCATCTCTGATTTTTACCAATAAGGCTTGATGGTCCATTTCCATCCCCAGCAAATACCTCTGCAGCTCCCTGACTTCTGCTTCTTTCTGCTCCACTCTATCATCTCTCTGAAAGGCCATATTACTCTGTTCTGTATCAGCTTCTTGCTGATACAGGCTAAGTGTAACCTCAAAAGCCACAACTCTGACTGGTCCTGCTGCTCAGCCTCTTGCAGCCTGGAAAGCAAGTCCTGCACTGTCTGCCTCAAGCTCTCAACATCTTCACATATGTAGGTATCCACCTCCGAGTGGGCTGTGGTCCAACATCACAGGATCCCGACTAAAGCCATTTGGCTTTTCTAACACCACCTGTATTTTCTGTTGATGAAGAGGGCCTCCTGGATTACTATCAAGCTCACTACTTCTATCCTTCCAGAGCTTCTGCAGGCAGTTCCTGGCCTCCTAGATGTACTGGACTTCACTCTTCAGTGGTGATGGTCTTAACATGGATCATCTTATCTCCAGACCTCCCTTTCAAGTACACCTTAATGCTCTCTTCATGACCATCACTGAACTCCAGCAGTTCTGAAACCAGAGAATGACCAGAGGAGCACCCAAACATCATGGCATAGGTCTTCTTGCGGTGGCGGCTCCGGGTGCATGTCCCCTAAGGGACACCAGTTCTGTGTCTCATTTATCCTCTTCTCAAGGAGGTTGCACTCACAGCCCTCTGCCCTGTTGTCTGGCACCTACACTGAAGTTTTTTGGTTTTTGTTTTTTTAAGTCGTAAATTCCATTTTCATCTACATTTCATAAAAATATCTAATTTCCTTTTCTAGAGAAAGATATTAGGGCAAGGAAGGGATGAGGGCTTATGAAAGGACTAACACATGGCTATAGCTATACTGCCTTGGAACTGCTACTACCAACTGAATGGCTAACAGATAGTCATGAGAGACCCCTCCAGTGCAGGCAAATCAAGACCCTACATCCAAGAAGTCTTCTGCCCTCTTACTTAGGTGCTAGAACACTCTATTTCCAATGCATTTTACTTAATTATTTTATATTACTAATCTTTATATTTACATAAACACATTTAGGAGTGTACAGAAAGATATGCCTGTGCCACATGGCCATTTTAACTCTGAGTTACTTTCCTGTGTCCCTATTTCCAAGATGGTACCTGTGCGATGTCATCTGCACTGGTGAAGGAAAAGCTGTGGCCAGCTAACTGATAGGCCTGAGTCTCAATGGCATCCAGCTTGGCTTGCATGATGTGCTTCTGACTTTCACATTCTGCAGTACTAAATCCAATTCCATTTAGTTCTAGCAAGGCCAGGCAGTACTGAGAGGGCATCTCCACTTTCTGGAAGATATCTGAAAGAATTAAAAAAAAAAAAATGAAGCTCTACAGCATCACCTAACTAATTAGATCATCAGCACTGCCTAAACCACACAGAATTGTTTTGGAACATGCCACAGCATTACCCAAGCTGTCCTTCAGGGTCCAGTCTCCTAAGCAGGGCCCCAAACAAATGAAAGGTGGCAAAGGGCAAGTTAGTTAGACACTAGACACTATCCCTGTCTATGCAGAGCAGATGAGCTGGTGATCTTTTGAGGAGACTGGATTCTTCTAAGGCTTAGAAAATCATCTATATTCAAACCATGTAGGAAGAATCTAACTGATGCACAGAAGGCAAATAAGAATATTTTTTATCCTGAGTAAGGTCACTTTAGTAAGGACATAATGCCTTATTATTATTATTCATACCCAAACAAGAATAAGCTCTCTACAGGAGAAAGTCAGCTGGCAGAACTGCCTACCCACAGGCAACAGGATGAGAAGAGAAAAAAATCTGGAGGTAACTAAGATAAGCAAGCAGATCTGGAAGTAATACTTTTTAAGCAAACTTTTTTTTAACAGCTTTCTACATTTTCTCTAAAATCTTCCCTTTTCCCAATTCTAGGTTTTATAATAAGAAAATGTTAACAGTGTATAAAAACACATTTGATGCTCCTCATCATCCATTTTTGAAAGTCTGCAGGAACAAGGTACTTTCAAGGCATATTTAAATGATGAAAGTTAAAAATAATGAATTTAGAGGTTTCTTATACATTTCTGGAAAGGAAAACTACAGACCCTTTTTTCCTCACAGATTAAAAAATAATTGTCCCTAAGTCTAGAACAAATCTCTTTCAAAATATAAGCTTATAAACTTTTGTACTGGGGATTGAACTTGGGTCCTTACACATGTTAGGCAAGCATTCCACCACTGAACTATACCTTGGATTTTTGAACAGGGTCTCACTATATAGCTCAGGTTAGATTCAGATTCACTATGTAATACAGCATGGCCTCAAGTTCCAGATCTTCCTGCCTTGGACACCCAAGTACTTAGAATTATAAACAGGTGCTTCCATTGCCTACCTAGCTTAGAGCTCAAATAAAGATAACTGTCTATAAAAAGTTATAGATAAAAGAAGTCTCATAATCTGACAGGATCATCTACAATGCCCTGTATTAATTAAGCCATTTAAAAGTTCTCCCCTTTTTTTGCCAATAAAGTTGTAAATAAAGTCCATCATATATTTAAAAAAAGTTATAGATCAACTTCTAGCAGGATCTTCAGAAGTCAGCATCTAGGAACTATACAGACTAAATAGGACATCTACCCTAGGAAAGACCAGGCAGACAGAAGAGACAGGAACTAGGAATGAGCATTACTGAGCACAAATGCAGGGGCAGTCCTACAGATGGGAACCAGGCTTCTGTCAGCCTACATTGGCATAGAGAGGCTGAGGTTCAAACACCAGAAAGCCTTTACAAGAGCTGCTAATGAGTACAGGTCAAGAACATCCTCTATGAAACCACAAATCAATCTGGACTTGGTATTTATAATCCTACCCCACAATGCTAAGAGAATAATAGGACTTGTGGTAGAGGTAAAAGTAATCATAATCAACTAATGTAATATAATAAGCATTTACTATGTCTCATTTAATGTAAGAACTATGTAAGAACCAGATGTGAAGACCTTTAGTAGTTTATATGTTCTTTTGCTAATAAGTGAGATAGTCCCAATTCAAGCCTTAGTCTATCTCAGTACATTGGTCTGATGAGTCAATAAACTCATGGTGTAGTCTTATAATGAAGCCAACTTTGTTCACTTTCATCATCTTTTTATATTCTCTGTAGTCAAGGAGCTAATCCTGGCCAATAAACTTCTCAACAAATTCATGGCATCTTGTGAGGAAAAAAAAGAGAATCATGACTATCCTTTGCTAAAAAAAATAACTATAAGAGAATCACATGACTATCCTTTGCTAAAAAAAATAACTATTGCTGGGCGTGGTGGCGCATGCCTTTAATCCTAGCACTTAGGAGGCAGAGGCATGCGGATCTCTGTGAGTTCGAGGCCAGCCTGGTCTACAGAGTGAGTTCCAGGACAGCCAGAGCTACAGGGAGACCCTGTCTCAAAAAGACACAAAAAAAAAAAAAAAAAACTATTAACAGATCTAAAAGAAAACAGTTCTCTTTTTTAAATGTACGAAAGATCTGTTATATGAATAATAAACATTTGATGAAATACAAAAATATAATTGTTAACACCTGAACATAATATCACTAACTCTATTCATTATAAGGTCAGAGGTCAGCAAAATATGGCCAAATGAGCACCAGATGCATGCTTTTGTAAATAAGTTATTGGAAGATAGCCACAGTCACTATTTTGATGTTTTTATATCTGCTCTTGTGATCCATTGTCAGAACCAAGTACTTTTCATAAAGATTCTGTGGTCTGTAAGACAAAAATATTTACTACTTGCCTTTTTACAGAAAATAAAAAGTTCACTGACTTCCTAGTGAGGTAATCCAGAGGAACATTTTGCATAAAATATGTAATTTATTGACCAGTAATAGAAGAGTGGTTAAATATATGTATATATTATTCCCAGTCTGTAACATTAAAATGCCAGGAACTGTTTTTACCACGCAAGTTTTCCTTCTGCAACAAAGAGTTGAGTTGATTCATAGAGTTGAAGATGAGAATGGACTCCACAGATGCTCTGTACCGCCCAGAATGCTCAGTGTCCACATTTAGCCCAAGGCTCTGGATTCCTTGGCCTGTCTCCATTCCTTCTAGGAGCGGGAGCTCATGGGGAAGGAAGCTGGTCACTATACTATGGAGAGTTGGCTCCTTGGAATCTGGATCAAGTAGCCAGCACGCCACCTGAATGGAACAGCAATCACAAGGTTTTCTTGATTTTTTTTTTCAAAGACATGTTTGCATCTTGAAATTAAAAGGGAAAACTGTTCATTTATAACATCACATATTTTCACTTAACACCTCTCAGTGGTCTTTCCAGGAAGAAAAAGGGCAGCATAATTATAATAGGACTCATTTGAGTGGCCTTCAAAATAAGGAAAAGCTATAACTTTCCATCCTTTGGTGCTCCTAGCTGACCCAGTTGTGAAGCAGGCTTGAGATGCGAGCGCCTCTCATCTAAATGAACTCATGTTTCTGGGAATGAAGATGGCGGCTTCTCCACTTTGATATGAGCTAAGCTACTATAATAAAGATGAGCCTCAGCCAGGTGCGGTGGCACCCGCCTTTAATCCCAGCACTCAGGAGGCAGAGGCAGGCAGATCTTTGTGAATTTAAGGCCAGCCTGGTCTACAGAGTGAGTTCCAGGACAGCTGGGGCTACAGAGAGACCTTGTCTCAAAAAAAAAAAAAAAAAAAAAAAAAAAAAAAAGACCCTCAATGGTTTTAGGTTTACTTTATCCTCTCAACATTAAAAACATGTTTTATCACTAAAAGTTAGTATTCCAGAGCTAGGAAGACATGTCAAAGTGCTTGCTGTAAGCATGAAGACCAGATATCAACCCCCAGAATCCAGAAAAAAAGCTGCAAGTAGTGGTACTTGCTTGAAATCCCACCTCTGGGGAGGTGGAGATGTCTGAGGCTTGCAGGCCCCAGGTCCCAGAGGAAGCTGTGTTCCAAAAACAAGGTGAAAGGCACCTGAGGAATGACACCTGAGATTGATTTCTAGCCTTCACATACAGGCACACGCACATGTATACATACACGAAAAAGTTAGCATCCAGAGTGTCAGAAAGCCTTGCCTTCAAAATGAATATTGGTCACATTCAACTCTTCATTTGATTGCTATTTTATAGTATTTATATATTTAGTGCTTTTGTACTGAATTTTTGCAAATTTCACATAACATACTTTGACAGTATTTGGAGCCCCTCCACTTCCCCCCCTTCCTAGCACTTACCCATCCATTTTAATGTAGTCTATTATTATTTTTTTATTTAATTTTTTTATTTATTTCTGTATGTGTATGATGTGACTGTCTGCATGCAGGTCTGTGCACCGCGTGTCGTGCAATGCCGCGGAGGTCAGAAGAGGGTGTCGGATTCCCCTGGAACTGAGTTCTCCTGGAATTGGAGTTTCAGACAGTTTTCGGTTCTCGCCGCATGTGGGTGCTGGGGATTGAACCCGGGTCCTCTGCAAGAGGAGTCGGCGCTCCCAACCGCTAGGCCATCTCTCCAGCCCCGTATTCTATTATTTTAAGCTTTCCTGTGAGACTAGTGAAACTACCCTGTAGTTTCTGATATTAGGTCTAACAGATCATGAACTGGATTTACAGTAAGTTAAATCTAAACCTTCTTAACACTTACTAGATGACTCAGTTCTTTTGCATGTTAAGAGGGAAGTTTTGAGGCAGCTATGGTGGCTTAGCTAGCAATCCTTGCACCTGGAAGACAGGCAGGAAGACTGCTATGAATGAGTCTAACTTAGGCTAACAGTGAGTTAGCCCTAGGCTACAGAGTGAAACTCTGCCTCAAAAAAGGAAAATAAATTTCACAGGGAAGTATGAAATGAGAATCTAATATAAAAGTTAGTTACTTATAGTAAAAATGTCTATTCTACCCAAACTCTTATACAGATTTAATGCAATCCCAATTAAAATCCCCCAAGAGTTTCTTCACAGGCTTGGAAAAAAAAGTCCTTAATTTCATTTGGAGAAACAAAAGACCCTGAATAGCCAAAACAACCCTGAGTGAAAAGAGCAATACAGATCTCTATACCAGACTTCAAACTATACTACAGGGATATAGTCATAAAAACAGCTAGGTACTGGCACAAAAACAGACCTGTTAACCAATGGAACAAAACTGAAGATCCAAACTTGAGTACATACAATTTCAGCCATCTTGTATTTGACAAGGGAGTCAAGAAGACACAATGGAGAAAAGACAGCATCTTCAGCAAGTGGTGTTGGCAAAACTGGATCACCACTTGTAGAAGAATGAAATTAAACCCCTACCTCTCACCCTGTACAAAAGTCAACTCCAGATGGATTAAAGACCTCAATGTGAAACCCCAAAGTCTGAAGGCAATAGAAGAAAAAGTTGGCAGCAGACTACAAGACATAGGCGTAGGAAAAGACTTCCTAAATCAGACAGCAGCTGCGCAAGAATTAAGGTCAACAAATGGGACCTCATTAAACTCAACAGCTTCTGTACATCAAAACAAATAATCAAGGAAGTGAAGAGAAATCCCACAGAGTGGAAAATCTTCACCGCAGATACATCTGACAAAGCATTGATTTCCAGAATATATAAACTACTCAAAAAACAAAGAAGAAAGAAATCAAATGACTCACTCAATAGATGGAGCAAAGAGCTGAACAGAGACTTCACCAGTCAGGAATTAGAGATGGCTGAGAAACATCTTAAGAAGTGTTCAACATCATTAATCATTAAGGAAATACAAATCAAAACCACTCTAAGATATCATCTTACTCCAATTACTCCAATAAGACTGGCTAGGATCAAGAAAACAAATGACAGCAAGTGCTAGAGAGGTTGTGGGGAAAGAGGAACACTCATCCACTACTGGTGGGAATGTAAACTCGTACAGCCACTATGGAAAGCAGTGTGGAGAACCCTTGGAAGACTTGGAATGAACTTGCCACCTGACCCGGTCAGACCACTCCTGGGCATGTACCCTCAAGTCTCATCTTACCAAAGAGATACATGCACAGCCATGTTTATTGTAGCTCTCTTCACAATAGCAAGGAGCTGGAACCAACCCAAGTGCCCCTCAACTGACAAGTGGATAGAGAAAATGTGGTACATCCACACAGTGGTGTTCTATGCAGCAGTAAAGAAAGATGACATCATGAGTTTTGCAGGTAAATGGCTGGAGCTAGAAGACATCATGCTGAGTGAAGTAACACAGTCCCAGAAAAACAAACAACGAATGGTATCCCTCATCTGTGGATGCTAGCACCAATTACCTAATTGTATGGCAAACTGAGTAATGTCAATGTGATCTAAAAACAACTGTGCTCTTATATTGTGAATCCCTTAAAATATAATGAATAAATTTAAAAAAAGGAAAAAAGTTAGTTACTATTTCTTATAAAAATGAGATTTTATAACTAGTTTATCTTCCTATATCAATATATTATGAGTAATAAAACCAATAATGGACTATGTCAAACAGTTTAATGTTAATATGAAGGTGTTACATGAATGTAGGATGCTACTATAGTTGTCATGAGAGGTTTGTATCACCCACATTCTTGTTTTGGATCCCAAAACATTCAAATTAAGTGATAATCTTTTTATCTAGCATAGGTAGTTTATACTATTCGCTCCCTACTCCCTCCCAAACAAAAACCCTAAAAAAAAAATAAAATAAATAAATAAATAAATAAAAAAAATGACACTTGGCTGGAGTTGTAACCTACCGGCAGGCTACTTAGATGGCACATGCAAAACCCTGGGATTAAACCCCAGCACTGTTTCTCTCTCTCTTTCTTTTCTTTCTTTCTCTTTCTTTCTCTTTCTTTCTTTCTTCTTTCTCTTTCTTTCTTTCTTTCCTTTCTTTCTTTCTCTTTCTTTCTCTTTCTTTCTTTCTTTCTTCTTTCTCTTTCTTTCTTTCGTTCGTTAGTTAGTTCGTTAGTTAGTTAGTTAGTTAGTTAGTTAGTTAGTTATAAATAGATTCTCACTATGCAGTCTTGGTTGGTACAGAATTTACTATGTAGACCAGGCTGGCCTCGAAATCACAGATTCACTTGTCTCTACACCCAAGTGCTGGGATTAAAGGTATGCACCTGGCCCAGCTTCCAGAACTCCATTTTTTTAAAGCAACCAATAACAACCAAAAAAACCTAACAAACTAAATTCTAAAAGAAAAAAATAAAAGTACCCTATTATTATTGATTATGTTGGTAATAATTGCCAAATAGTGTAATTTTCAACTCTCCATGTTTTATATGTCTGTTATCAACACATGGGAGACAATAGTGTATCTCTGAAGATAGGATATTATAAGTAAGCCTCTGTAAAGGCTCTAAACTGTTAGATGTTTACCACAGTAACCTAAGTTACCTCTTCTTGTTAATGTAGAGTCATCATCAGAATGATAACATCATGCCTTGCTACAGTAAGCAATATTCTCAGGGACTAGCGATATGATCTGCCCCTGTGCCCCTACCTTTTGATATCTTATATTCATATACTTTTCCTATATTCTGCCTCCACCCTTACAATTTCTTGAAAATTATTTCTATCATATTCTTAAATAGTTCTATTTATTTCTAATTTACTATGGGATAAAAAAAAATTATAACTGGAGAGATGTCTCAGTGGTTAAGAGCATTTATTGCTCTTGAAGAATACCCAGGTTCAAGTCCCAGCACCCACATGGCAACTAACAACTGTCTGTAGCTCCAGTTCCAAGGGAATCTAACACCCTCTTCTGACATGGCAATGAACAACATGGGTGTACTCATATACATGCAGACAATACACTCATACACATAAAATAAAAATAATAAAATAGTTTTTAAAAATTTATTACATAACCAAAATTAAAGTTTGTTTTTTTAAATCTTTAAGGTCTTCCTCAAAACAAAACAAAACAAAACCCATGAATGTTAGTGTTTATAATATGTGATGTTTCTGATCATCTACAGAGGCATCTGGTACATGACATTATATTCTGGGTAATTAGATTACTAGACAGAAAAATGACTTCTCAGAGAGCCTTAAGTTAATAAATAAATATATAGATCATCAGCAGTTAATAATGTCTATGTATACAAAAATTAAATATAACATAAAACCTTAGGATCTTCATAACTTCGTTCCAGGGAGACACCACAAGACAGAAGAAGGATTTTATAGCTCTGGATGAAGTCATAGATGATAACAAATTGCTCTTTATCAGATTTCTTTTGCAAGCAGGACTGAAGGTGTTGCATCCTGTCTTTCATGGTCAATGTTGGATCCAGAGAAGGTGGGGCCAAACTGGCACTAATTTCTTTGAGGAGAAAAAAAGTCTTAATGCAAACCTTGGATTCATTCATTTGAAGCATAAATCTTTAGTGAATAGACTGAAAAAGATTAAGAAGCCTAAGTATCTGGTTCTATGTGACTGCTTATCCAGGTCAAAGCAACTATGCTGACCAAGTTCTTCACAATCTAAAGATGAGGGTTTGGACTAGATTTATAGTGGTCTATTTCATCATGTGAGCAAAATTTTAAAACATGAGAACTTCTAAAAGTAAAATTACATTTTCAGAATAAGGAGTTAAATATGGGTAAGAGTTTTAGAAATGAATTATAATGGAAGACATATAATAGCATATCAAAAATAAAAGTTCAAGTAGCTACTTGACTTCAACATACTATTCTACAAAGAGATTGAAAAATTTCACTATTGCTAAGGAATAGACACTATACAGCATCCTTATTAATTTGCTTCTGTCTAAAAGTTGAGTATCAAACACCATAAGCAGATCACAAGTTATTTCTAGATCATATCCCTTTGTTCCAAATGTTCTTCCAATATCTTTTTTGATTTGTTTTGGCATCTACAGTTCTCTAGTTCAACACTGCCTCTGGATAACTCTAGACCCAAGCAACAGGAAGAGAAAGACTAATAAGAACTTGTCATGGCCCACTGTTAACAGCCTCATGTAACAGGCAGTTTTTGTAAAACTTTCATTCTGATGTGGGTAAAAGATCCATGATAGAGCTGGGCATGGTGGCACATACATTTAATCCCAGCACTTGGGAGGCAGAGGCAGGCAGATCTCTGTGAGTTAAAGGCCAGCCTGGTATACATAGCAAGTTCCAGGCCAGTTGTGGCTACAGGGAAACCCTGTCTCAAAAAGACCAAAAAAAAAAAGAAAAAAAAAAAAGATCCATGGTAGAAAACTTGCCTAGCAGGTATGAGGCCCTGGGTTCATTCCCTAACACCACAGGGAGGGAGGTACACATGGAGGAAGGGAGCACTGAATTCATTCTAGTTATATATGTAGTTACTTATATAGGCTACTTTCCAAATAAAAATTTTAATACTAAAAATAAAGCCTAGGTAATATCAGGAAATAATTCTCCAAAAACAAGATTAGTCCCTTAATAGATATGTCAGATCATATAGTGACTTAGCCAAATACCAATTACTTACTCGAAGGCTTTTGTTCCTTCTGCAATGAAAAATAATAGGCATCCTTTCCACCCCAGCACACTGCCAGTCCTACCACCACAACATCATCAGAGCCATGGAGAGGAAATCCATCATCTCTAATAGGGGTTTCCCGAGGTAAGCTAGCTAGATGAATCAAAAATGAAATTGTCAAAGAAATTTTCCAAAATTGAGACATCAATCAGTTTCAAGTAGGATGTAAGACTTTTCTGTACTACTTGACATCATAAAAACAATCTGCTACACCTTGCCTCAATAAATCTATAATGACCAAAGAAGAAGCCACTAGATGAAAAGGCTATATTTCAAATATTTCAAAAAAACAAGTAAAGATCACTTAACATTACAAAACCTTTAAAGAAAATTCATCAATTCCTAACAAGAGACACCAAGAATTTTACTCCCTAGTGAATAATTAAGTAACTTTTGATCTACAGTCAACTTTTTCCTCCTAAACAGATACTTGGTATACTCTATCTTATAAAGGTCAATAACCAATCAACTTTATTTATGATGATATCCTCAATTTCTGAAAGATATTGACACATAGGAACACAAGATATATATATTAAACTTAAGTGAACTTATTTGGACTTCTGTAATAAAGCCTGCTATAGAATATGAGCTGTAAATACCCTACACTAAAAGTACATAAAATGTGCCATTAACACATGTGCTCCATGAAATGATGATCACACAAATACTTTCAACGTAATGACAAGCTCACTCATAAATACAGAGATTTATGAACTCTACTCAAATCCCTCTACAACCAATTCACATGCTAACTATGGTTATTCCCCACAATCATAAGATAGAAATATCCATAGCATCATTTGATGAAAAGGTTTAACTGTGGAGATATGGAAAGTTCTGTGAGAATTAGCAATCCATATTTCAGTATGGAATTCATCTGAAAGTATAGTACTCAAGATACTACTTGGAAAATTTAGGTAACATACTTCATGAGAAATATAGTACCAATGTGCTAAGTGCTTGTGTAATTAAGCAAATAAAGATACAACTTAACAGCAATTCATGAGCACTAATGATTAATAAAAACCATTTGTCACAACAAAGTACCATAAAAGTCTGATCATATTCGTGATATATCTTTTTTTATAAATTTATATTTCCACTAACATATGACACATAGCCCTCTTATAATAGAGGGCTTATAATTAGTAACTAGACAGGACAAATAAATAAAAGCTGCATTATATTCACATAGAACATTCACATAGAAGACACTTATTAAAAGGATATACTTACTCAATTTTTAATAACTTCTTTTTTTTTTTTTTTTTGGTCTTTTCTCGAGACAGGATCTCCCTGTAGCCCCAGCTGTCCTGGAACTCACTCTGTAGACCAGGCTGGCCTTGAACTCACAAAGATCCTCTGCCTCCTGAGTGCTAGGATTAAAGGTGTGTGCCACCATGTCCAGCTTAATAACTTCTATATAATATCTAATACTAAAAAATTCTAAATCTTTGGCTCAGCAGATAAGAGCACTAGATACTCTGGCAGAGGACCCATGTTCGATTCCCAGCACCCACATGGCAGCTAAGAATTTTAACTCCAGTTCCAGGGGATCAAGCACCCTCTCTGACCTTCACAGGCATTGCACAACACAGGTGCACTTACATACATGCAGGCAATACACTCATACACATAAAAAAAATAATATCTGGGCTGGAGAGATAGCCTAGTGGTTAAGAGCACCGACTGCTCTTACAGAGGACCCGGTTCGATCCCCAGTGCCCACATGGCGGCTAAGAACCGTCTGTAACTCCAACTCCAGGGGAACTCCAGTTCCAGGGGAATCCAAGACCCTCTTCTGACCTCTGCGGCATTGCATGACACGGGTGCACAAACCTACATGCAGACAGTACATTCATACACATACAAAAATAAATAAAATTAAAACAAAATAATAATATCTAAAAAATTTAAATCTCTGGCCATTCATTTATAAATGCAGAAAAATTAAAATTAAAAAAAATACTTACCTTGCTTAAACCTACCACCAATGGTAGTAGTTTTAGAAGACACTGAACTTCTAATCTTTTCACAAGCCAGTGAGATGGAAAATCGCTCTTTGCCTTGCCACTCCTTCACAAATGTTTGAAAGAGAGTTTGGTCACTTGCTACATCAATTATGGCCAAGCTGTCTGAACCGCATGAGGCTGGAGTTAACTGCAATCCATTCTGAGACACCTCCAGAGGAAAACTTGTGTCTAGAACAGGACTGAAATCTTTGGAACCATTTCTACTCTCTTGACTTAAATCATGGTTTTGAATATCTGAAAGTGTGCCAAATGAACAACATTCACCAGGCTGTAAATCACTACTAGTTTTCTGATATTCCACACATGTGCCGACTTCTGGAAATGCCAGCTTTGAAGCTGACACTGGACAGGGTGTGGGAGGAATGAGGCCATTATCATCAGCTACAGGGCTTTCTTTGCAAGGCAAGGGAAACGAGCCTGTACCAGGACTGGCCTCATTCCCTACTGCTTCAACCTTGCTTTTAACTTCATTATTAGGGAAAAATGAAGTTCTGTGCACCTGAACTGTCTCCAAACTCGAATTTACTCCTTGTCTCTCATTTAATTCTATACTTTTCCCTTTCAAGCAAGACAAGCTTATTTGTGTTAATTTTGGCCTTTCATCTTCTAGAGGGCTGGACACTTTATCTAAAATCCTTTGTAGTCCTGGACTTAAGTCAAATGATGACCCTGACCATAAGAATGAATTGTCTTGACTTGTTTCAGTGAATCTGGACTCTTGGGCTCTTTCCCTTTGATCTCCAATTACTGCTCCTTGGGGATATCCATTACTTCTCACTGTAGCATCACTTAGTTCTAAAGCTCTAAGAGACACTGAATTACATTTCTCTTGGGCAGGAAAGGTAGCCACATTGTCCAAAGCTTCAACCATCTGATCAGAATCCATTTCTGAAAACATAATAGAGTCACCACTGAAACAATTAGACTGCAGCTGAAGATCTTGATGCTCATTCACATTCACATTTGCTGTTATAATTCGGTCCTCTTGTAGGCAGGAAGAATTACTAAAATGGTCTGGCATTATTTCAGGAAGGAGGGGTTGCTTTGCTTGTATATCAGGTGGTTGCCCTTTCATCGGGGAGTCCTCACTGAAACTGTCAAATAGTATACTATCACTCATATTCAAACTGGTTTCAGGGCCCGGCAGACATTCTTTGTCTATACTAGTGGGTGTTCTTGTTTGAGGACCCAGTGTTATGATTGGTTTCACCATTTCTTGTGTTTGAAAACCTTGAAGAAAACTGTTTAATTGTGAGTCAGTAACAGAATGTTCATTCTCTTTAGAACAAGGTCCATTCTCCCCCAGGAGTACTGGAGAATGAAAAATTGGGCTTTCTGGGGTTAGTCTACTGGTGGCATTTTCAGTGCTTTGGTTCACAACATCTACAATCTTAAAGTCCCAATGGTCTGTGTTAGCTGCTCCTGGGGAATGAGGCTCACCAGGAGTACTGTGACTCTCATTCTGAGAAGAGTGCTCTAAGTGCTGAGTGTCTACATTCCTCTTCAGTAGCCCTGCTGCCAGGGTGGTATCCTCTGTTCCTTGTTTGCCATTTTCACTTGTCATCTGTTGAATTATTTTTTCAGATTGAGTATCTAGGCAGAGACTCTCTCCAAAATCACAGAGGACTAAACCTAAGTTAGAAATATGATGATTTTCAGCTTTATTTGTTATATAAGTATCGCTTTTTTCTTGTACTCTAGAAAATTTAAGAAAATTCTCATGTTGGCCTCTTGCTTGACCAAATTCTGCAGCTGACTGAAGTAACCTGCTAGGTCCCTCAGTTCTGCTTATATTATTTCCTAATGCCTCACAATGATTTGATTTCTTTTCCTTGCTATTAAGCTTTATACCTTCACATTTGCTAGTATTAGTAACATTTGAATCTCTAGCCATATAACTACTTACTGCTTCAGAGAGCACGTGTTTCTCCGTAAGTTTTTTCTGTTTAGTGCAAGCGTTTGTCCGCTTATCGCACTGCCTTTCCAGGCACTGGCTAACTGGATGGATATCATGGTGCTTCACAGAGACATCCTGGTCTTTTGAGCCAGTCTCTATCTGCACTTTGTTTAGTTTTGCTGTCTCAATGACAGCTAATCCTCTTCCATTACAAGTCACACCAGTAGACTGAGTTGTCACTGGGGATCCTGCAACAAAGTGCCCCAGACCATCTCCATTCCTTTTTTTTCTTTTCCTTAAGCAAGGTTCAGGCATTTGTAACAGGAATGAGGTTTTGTTGTATTTTTCTTTGGCACAAAAAGATACAATTTTGGTAAATAGTCCTGAACTTCTAAATTCCCTATTCTCATCTGAGGAAAATGGCTCTTCATATAGAATAGGTTTAGACATAGTCTGTCCTTGTAAATCAACCTTCTGCATCCCAGAGTCAGGCATGGGACTACCGACCCAGGACAATTTTCTACACTTTCTTTGATTCCAAGATGGAAGACTGGTGCCCGTTTGCTCCGAACTTGAATTCAGAGAAGTTTTTTGTTTTTTCTCCAATGAGAAAGTCTGAACAACTTTCTTAGTGCTTGGTTTTCCTTCACTTGGAGATGCTGCAGGCATTTCTTCATTTATGCACAAGGAAGTCCAGTTTCTTGCTCTGAACATGGAATGTTTGTGGTTTTTGTGACTCCCTTCCTGGAATGTACAAGAATCTGCACACTCAGTACTTTTATCTAAATCTTGCACTATATTTGGTGCCTGCTTTTCAGAAGAATCATTCAATCGCATACTACTTTGGTACTTTGATGTTAACCTTTTATAAGAACTCTTCATTTTGGATTTAAATGTGTGTTCCTTTATTTCTGACTCACTACTAAGCAGTAAATGTGTACTAGAACTCAAGGGTGAATCTGGATCCCACTGCACTCCCATTTCAACTAAGTCCTGCTGCAGAATAATTTTAGCTTCTTCCACTATCAAGGCGGCTACTTCCCCTGAAGTTAAATCCTTTGTGCCAGTCGCCCAAATAGTTCGAATATTACGCCGTTCTTCAACTTCTTCCTCTTCCTCATCCACTGCTTTCCGGGCACTATACAAGGAAATAGAAAGAAAATTAATATGCTGATTCATTTACACATTCATTTAGTCTGAGTTGTTCTAAGGGACTGAATGACAGCACTGAATAACACAGAGAGATGCTATAGGGTACTCACATTTGAGCTGTGGAAACTGGAAAATTAAGAAACATTTAATATTCACTTTGTCAGGTGGTATAAGAGCTGTATACAGGACAAAGCACCAGAAATGGATCGGTAGGTCTGAAATTTTTACGTAGCTTTAAAAAAGGAAAACCCTATTAGGATAGATTCTTTCAGTAAAAGCCTTTAAAAATCAAGGGTCAAAAATTTTTTCACTGAGCCCAGTGTGGTGGTAAACACCTTTAATCCCAGTACTCAGGAGGGAGCGGGAGGCAGATATCTGTGAGATGCAGGCCAGCTGGGGCTACAGGGAGGTGCTGTCTCAAAAAAAAAAAAAAAATCAGAACAACAAAAAACGTTTTTCATTTAAAACAAATCCTCCCACACAAAATAAGCTCTGAACCAAATACATGAAAGGACTAGAAGGTGTACAAATGAAAGCACAAACTGGAAGGAGTTAAGACTCAGAAGGAAGAAATGACAGTAGGTGAATCTTCACACACTTCTCTCAGCATCATGGTAAAACCTGGAGCCTGAATTCAGAACAGAGCTCAGGATAACCACAGCAGTTTGAATTGAAGGGGAAAAGTCGAGAAATGAGAATGCAAACTAGAAAATTAACCCCCAAATTCTTTGTAAACATTGCTTAATATCTGGCTCTCAATTTTGCCACTTTGGTCACATTCCAAATAACTAATTAAGGGCCTGAAGAACTTGGGCCAGGGAGATGTCTCAGTGGGTAAAGGTGCTTGTTACCAAGCCTGACACCCAAGTTCAGTCCCCAGGACCCACATGGTGAAAGGAAAGAACCGACTCCCCAGGACCCACATGGTGGAAGGAAAGAACCGACTCCCACAAGTTGTCATCTGACTTCCACATGTGTCTACATGCATACGCAGACAAGATAAATAAATCTAAGGATTTTTAAAAAATATTGGTCTTTTTTTAGTTAAGGAGAGAGAGTTTATTTCACACTAGTGGCTAAAACACAGTAGTGTGGATGAACCCCAATGATCATTCCATACAGGAGTCAGCAGCTTGATTGAGTCTCTAAGACCCTGTGACAAATGCAAGCAAAGAGCATGTTAACACATAAGTGGTAAGATAAGTGAAAATGTTAGTTGTAACTAACATAGACTTGAGCTACTGCTCACCACAGGAAAAGTGTGAAAAAGGAGTTTGAGTTCAGCCAAACGTGGCTGATAAAATCTTCTGGATATCATAACAGTCTACGCCCCAAAAGGTCAAACAAATATGCCATTGAAGTACCAGGAGGAGGACAAAATGGGGAAAAATAACTTAAAAAAAAATAATGGCTGAGGGGCTAGAGAGATGGCTCAGTGGATAAAAGTGCTGGCTGCTCTTGCAAAGTATCCAGGTTTGGTTCCCTCTCCATATGGCAGCTAATAACTGTCTATAGATTTCCCTGTTCCAGGGAAAACCCATGATTTCTTCTGAACTCCATGGGCATTGCACAACACAGGTGTACTTACAGACATGCAGGCAATACACTCATACTCCTAAAAACAATAAATAAAACATTTCTTTAAAAAATAATGGCTGAGAGATGTCTGCTTCCAACTAAGATGAAGTAATGAGGACTGATTCAGCCTCTCATGCTAAATGACTAAAACACCAAGGATAAGTACAAAAGCCATTACAGCATGCATTATAGGCCTCTCTTGTATCACTCGCTCCATGGGGGAGGTAAACCATTGTAAAATTTATATGGGCTGGTCCTGTAGAGTATATCAAGCATCGGCCTGCCAGTACATGTATGAGCCATGCGAAAAGAAGACCTAGGCAAGCTTTTGGAAGACGGCAGTCTCAGCTAAAATCTTATGAGAGACCTCAACTAGAATCACTATCATAGAGGATCCCAAATCCATCGCTTGCAGAAGCAGTGAGATAATGTATGTTTTGTTATTCTTATGCCACTGTTTTTAAGTAATTTGTTACATGGAATAGATAACTAACATAGAGCATATTAAACTTGAAAGATATGAAAAAAGAATTCCAAGTCCTACTATAAAAAGATCAAATAACTTAGAAGGTAAAGGATTCTGATCCCATCAGACCCTCGAGACAGCATACAAAGATTAAAGATAATATTAAAGTTGGGTGTGGAAGTGGCTCTAGAAAGGTAGATTTTTAGGGTAGATTGACCCCTGGTTGCTGGAAAAGGGTCTCAAATCTAAACCCTTGTAGGGGGTGGCTGTCTGGGCGGAGCCACCCTTCACCTCTGCAGCTAGTGGTGCCGGGATTGGTGCCTCTGTGTCTTTGTGCAGATGGGCCCCAGGAGCCCGGAGTCACATCCCGACACGTCTATTAGTATTTCCTACAGTCACAGTATGACACCCACACCCCACACCCACCCACACCCCACTCCCCCACCCCCCGACCCTCCCGCCAACTGGAATTGGAGAGGATATCCAAGTGGATTTTTTGAGAACCTTCAGAACAGGAAGGAAGAGTGACTTAGACTACAATATCCAATATATAAACAAAATTGACTTCAGGCAAGTCAATACTCTAAAGAGAGAGAATGAAAAACTCAAAAAGGACCTAGAGGGATACAATGACAAACTTCGGAGAGAATTAAAGGAACAGATTGACAAACTCCAGAAAGAACAAGAGGGAGAAAAAAACAAACTCCAAAAGGAAGTAGAAACACTGAAAAAGGAAGCCAACACAACGAAGTAAGGAGCACCAAGAAGAGATTGAGAAACTCAAAAAGGGAAGGAATGGAAATACTAAGAAATCACAGGACGAAATGAAAAAGGAAATAGAACATTCTCCAATCAAGAAGAAAGGAAAGGAAAAAGCCTCAGAAGTAGAATGGAGGAAGAACAAAGAATATCAGATCTGGAAGATAACACAGAGCAATTAAAAAAGCTCAAATAAAAGATTATGAACATTAAAAATACACAAAAGTGGAACCACAGGAAATATGGGCACTATGAAAAGATCAAACCTCCACATCATAGGAAAGAAAGGGAAAGGAGAGAATCTCAAGAGAAAAGTAATTGATCACTCTTCAACAGAATAATAGATGAAAATTCCCCAACTACAAAAAAAAAGAACAAACCTATACAAATACAAGAAGCACATAGGACTCGAAATAGACAAGATCAGAAAGAGAAACTTCCACGCCATATCATATTAAAATGCTAGATGCCCAAAACAAAGACAAAAATTCTGAAGGCTACAAAAAGAAAAAAATAGTCATATACAAGGAAACCCCATAGAACTACAGCTGACTTCTCAGCGCAAACCATGAAACCAAGAAGAAATGGAGAAAGCATTCCCAGGTTAAAGGACTATGGATGCCAACCCAGTATACTTTACCCAGCAAAAATGTCAGTTATAGTTGAAGGAGAGAGAAAAATCTTCCATGGCATAAACAAGATAATAGAATACATGTCCGGAAACCAACTCTTCAAAATACTTGAAGCAATTCAAAGGACAAGAAGAGAGGAGCAACAGTCCTCAAACACCTAGAGAAAGAACTATAAAAACATAACCTAGGAGTAGAATCAGGGCTAAAAGTCCAAATGGATAATAAGGTAAAGGAAGCAACACCATCTTTCCAATTATAACCTTAATATTAATGGCTAAATCCCCAATCAAAAGGCATAGACTGGAGAAGCGATTAGGAAACAAAACCCATCTATATATGCTGCCTATAAGAACCCATCTCAATTTCAAGAATAGCACCAACTTAAGGTAAAGGGATGGAAAAAAAATATCCCGACAAATGGTTCCAAAACAGAAGCAGGTGTTGTCTATTCTAATATCAGAAAAAATCAACTTCAAGCAAAAGAAATAAAAAGACAAAGAGGGCCATTACATCTTTATTAAAGGAACAATTGACGATGAAGATCTCACAAAATCATGAATGTATACGCAAAAACACCAGTGCACCAACTTTATAAAGACAAATCTTCAGGATCTTCAAGGCACAGATTAACCCAGCACACTAATAGTAGGGGACTCAATACCCACTAAGTCCTTAGACAGATCAACAGGACAAAAAAAAACAGAGAGACATCTGAAGTACATGATACAATACACCTAATGGACCTAACAGAAATCTATCAATATTTCACCCAAACACCCAGAGAATAACTTTCTACTCAACCTCATGGAACATTCTCCAAAAATAGACCAATATACTAGGACACAGGAAAAAACTCAACAAATACAAAAAGATTGAAATATCTCATGCATTCTATCAAACACATGCAATAATACTCAATATCAACACAGGATAAACCCTACAACCTACAAGAAACCTGGAGACTAAACAACACTCTCCTGAATAATGAATGGTCAAGGAAGAAATAAAACAATTTCTTGGAAGAATGAATTGATAATACAACACAGCAAAACTTGGGACTTTAAAAGCAGTCTGAAGAGGGAATTATACCGCTAAGGTCTACATTAACAGAAAGAGCACAAGTGAATGATCTAACACTGCAGCTAAAAATACTTGAAAGACAACAAACAAATGAACCCTAAATGCAACAGACAAGAAGAAATAACAAAAATCAGAGCAGAGCCATGAAATAGAAACACAATGAATACAAAAAAATAAATGAGTCCAAAGGTTGGTTCTTTGGGAGAATAAACAAAGAATAGACAGACCTCTAGCCCAGTTAACCAAAAAAGAAAGAATCCAAATCAATAGAATATGTGATGAAAGGGGAAAATATCACACTCGACAATGAAAGATCCAGACAAATATACGGGAATACTTCACAAAACCTATACTCTACCAAGTTTGAAACCTAGAAGAAATGGATGAATATCGGAAATCCTGGAATCACCAAAGCTCAACCAAGAAGAGATCGACAGCTTAAACAGACCAAATAACACTGAAAAAATTAAGATGTTATAAGTAGCTCCTCCAACCAAAAAATGCCAGGCCCAGATGGTTCATGGCAGAATTCTCAAAAATATATCAAAAAGACTTACAACCATTACTACGCAAGTTATTTAGAAGGATACAAACGGAGGGATTTCTCCCAGATTCCTTCTATGAAGCCAGCATCACCCTAGTACCAAAACCAGTTAAAGATAGAAACAAAAGGGAGAACTATAGACCCTTCTCCCTAATGAACACAGATGCCAAAATTCTAAACAGGATACTGGCAAATTGCATACAGACCCACATGAAGAAGATCATCCATCATGACCAAGTTGGATTCATACCAGAGATGCAAGGATGGTTCAACATACAAAAATCAATAAATATCATCAAGCATATAAATGGACTGAAAGACAAAAACCACACCATCATCTTCATTGATTCAGAGAAAGCCTTTGACAAAAATCCAGTATCCCTTCATGTTTAAAGTCCTAGAGGGAATTGGACTGGAGGGATCATTCCTAAATTAATCAAAGCCATATCACAAAAACAGCAATATCATCCTAATGGGGAAATCGACAGAACACTCCTCTATATAGGTAGGAACGATAGGCTCCGCTCGTGTCAACTCCTTTCTCACAATCTGGAAACCCCTTGCTAGGGCAATAAAGAGAGAAGGATATTGAAAGGAGTTCTAATTGAAAAAGGAAGTCAACTACTCTTTTGACTGATAGTATAGATATAGTTTACCTAAGGGTAGTCTCTAAGACTCCAAACCAGAAACTAATAGAACAATTAACGTACTTAGTAACGCTGGAGGATACAATACATCTAGAAAATCAGTAGCCTTTCTTTACACCAAAAAAGCAACTAATGAAGAACGGAAATACAAGGAGACCTTCCCATTCACAATAGCTCAAATACCTGGAAACAAACCTAACCAAGACACCAAGGATCTCTACAAAACAAAATTTTAAACCCCTGAAGAAGGAAATTTGAGGAAGACACAAGAAGATGGACAAACCTCCATGCTCATGGATTGGGAAAATAAATATAATAAAAAGTCATTCTACCCAAACTCGTGTACAGATTTATGAATCCCAATCAAAATCCCACAACAGCTTCTTGCAGGCTTGGAAAAAAAAATCCCTCAATTTCTTTTGGAAAAAAAAAGACCACCAAAAAGCCAAACAACCCTGAGCGAAAAGAGAACAAACAGGGGGGATCTCTATACCAGACATCAAAACTATACTACAGACTATTATAGTCATAAAAACGCTTGGTACTGCACAAAAACAGGCAGTTGACCAATGGAACAAACTGAAGATCCAAACACTGAGCACATACAATTTCAGCACCTCATATTGACAAGGGGCCAAAAAGACCAATAGAAGGAAAGACAGCATCTTCAGTAAATGGCGTTGGCAAAACTGGACAGCACCATGTAGAAAATGAAATTGAACCCCTACCTCTCGCCCTGTACAAAAGTCAACTTCCAGATGGATTCAAAGACCTCAACCGTGAAACCAAAACTCTGGAGGTGATGAAGAAAAAACTTGGCAGCAGACTCCAAGACATAGGCTGTAGGAAAAGACTTCCTAAATCAGACAGCAGCTGCACAAGAAATAAATCAACAAAATTGACAAATGGGACCCATAATACTGAAGATTGTGTACATCAAAAAGAAACAATCAAGGAAGTGAAGAGAACCCAAGAAGTGAGGAAACCATTCACGCAGATACATCTGAAAAGCATTATTTCCAGAGTATACAAGCTACTCAAAAAAAAAAGAAAGAGAATACAAATGAATCACTTCAAAAAGATGGAGAAAAGAACTGAAAGAGACTTCACAAGAGAGGAATTAGGATGGGCTGAGAAAACTGAAAACAATCAATTAAATCTGTTCAACCACTAAAATTAGGGAAAATGCAAATTAAGACCACTCTAAAGTATGATCTTCACTCTGATAAGACTGCGCCAGGATCAAGAAAACAAACGATATCAAGTGCTGGAAGAGTGTTGTGGGAGAAAGGGGAACACTCATCCTATGTTGTGGGAATGTAAACACCACTATGGAACAGTGTGGAGAACCCTTGGAAGACTCAAAATGAGCTTGCCATTTGACCCAGTCATACAACCACTACTGGGCATATGCCCACAGACTCATCTTACTGCAGAAATAGATGCACAGCTATATATTATTGCAGCTCTGTTTCACAAAAGCGAAAAGCTGAAACAAAACCAAATGCCCCCTCAACTGATAGATGGGATAGAGAAAAAATGTAGTAATGTACAATAAGTTCTATGCAGCAGTAAAGAAAGACAACCATCATGAACTTTGCAAGGTAAATGGTGGAGCTCGAAGATATTATTATAAGTGAAGTAACACAGTGCCAGAAAAAACAAATGTGACAATGGTATCCCTCATCTGTGGATGCTAGGCCAATAAACCCAGTTGTAAATATTTTCTTGTGGAGAGGGAGTTATATTAAATAAAACAACAACAGAAAGACTGCACAGAAAACTGACTAAAATGGGAAATCAGGAAGGGTGTGGAGGGGTGGGAGGGACACGGTAATATATTTAATGTATATTTAATTGACCTGAGTTAACAAAGTATCCAATCTTTGCACCAACACTGTCTACTAGGTTACATGGTGTTTTAGGACTATGTATAAGTAAATACGTGTATAAATAAGGTTTGTATTTAAAAATAAAAACGGTTTATGTAAAAGTGCTAATCTGAGTTTAATTGAATATAATTGTCCACAATTTGTTTTAATTAAAATCTGTATAACAATAACTTGGATTGGCACATAACAAATGTTCTCTATAATTTTCATTCGTTGTACCGTATCATCTTGTAACATTCTCTTTCACCTGTAGGATGATTTACTTTAAAAAATTAAGTTTGCAGCTGGGCGTGGTGGCACACGCCTTTAATCCTAGCACTTGGGAGGCAGAGGAAGGTGGATCTTTGTGAGTTCAAGGCCAGCCTGGTCTACGAGTGAGTTTCCAGGACAGCTTGGGACTACAGGGAGACCCTGTCTTGAAAAGACAAAAAAAATTTACGTTTGCTTTCCCAAGTTAAGACAACATCAGTCACCAAAACAGCTTGGGTGAAATTTGATGAAATCTCGCCTTGATCCAGCCTATAGGTATGTGTACTAGAACTGCCTTTTGAGCACACATGGGTCAAAAATAATAACATAAAAAAAAAAGGGGGCTACAGATATATATGAAACCTTTTTTGCTAAAAACTTTGCAATTTAAATCTTAAAACTAACTACGGGAAAAGATTTGTATTGTTCACAGGTCAAAATGCCACCAACTTTAATGGCTGAGAAAGAAAAAGACAGCTTTTGCTTGTGTAGGATGTACCAGGAAGTTCCAGCAAGAAGGCTGGCCCATCTGAACATTGAAAGGAAAGAAAACCTCAGACCCTACAACACCATAACACCTCCTTGTATCCTACTTGTAACAATGTTTAATGAGCCACTCCTAACAAAACTTACCTTCTAGGTGCGCAAGGATTTTAATAGAGAGACTTTCTTACCTCCCCCCCATAAGACAAGGAGAAATATGATGATGATGAAGGTCTGTTCTCTAATTGTAAATTGGAGCCAACTGTTTAGAGGCATTCTCCTATAAAAACTGGTAAAACTGCCCTCTTTAATGACTAATACATAGGAAACTGTGAAAGGATTATTTTCTATTCAGAACAAATATATACCTAAAGTCACTCTTAAGCTCTGTATTTAAGCAAAATACAGGAGAGCTCTGAATCAGCAATGGATTATTCTACCAAGGAGATATTTGGCCAGGGGATCCAAAGCCCCCCAAAAAAGGTAAGGCTTCTTGCCCTGTAAAACTGGAATACCTGCAGGAAGAGAGAGGCAATAAGGCCGCGTGCTGTTGAAGACCTTGTGTATAGCATGGGAAAGATTATTGAGACCACACTTGCAAGTGTACAGTTGGCTCTGGAATACAAGAGAGTGTTACCAAAAGCCCACTTAAACCAATAAAGCAAATATAGGTCTCCTTGAGTTCAAGCAGACTCTCCTGTCAGCACCCAGCTCACACCTCACCTGCCTGGAAATACTGTGCAGCACTGGCAGCGCATATCTTGTATATCCCAAATCTAAATTGGCTATTAGCTCTCTCCTTGGAGGATAACCCACGGCTGATGCCACAAAGCTTAACATCCTCTAGTGGTTAGGAGATGTTTATAAGCCACAGTAAGCCCTGTCATATTTTACAGAAAAAAACATAATTCATATGAATTAACATACCATCCAACATCTGTGTCTATACCAAAAGCAGCCAACTATAACATTAGTACTTTTAAATACCTATATATAATTCATTGTTTGTGTTCATTAGTAGGATGAAAGGTTATTCCCTGGGACAAACTGTCAGCCCATGAAAGGAAACACGCCAGAATTGACCAGAGTCCAAAACAACAGCTCCAGAGAAGCAGACTGTTTGCTTCTCACCTACCTCCTGTGCCCCTTCCTAAGCCTAGGGAACAATCTGCGGAAGAAGGGGCATGGTAGAATGTAAGGACTGCAATTGGGGTGAACAGTGAAAAACTATAGCAATATAGACTGGACACTTATTTGATCAACTGATATGTACATACAAGCCCCCCTAGCTGGATGGTGGGACCCTTGAGCTGTGTGGGTTTGAGGAACAAAACTGCTTGCAAATTGGTTTTACATGAAGGATGCTTGTACTCATAATGATTACTTATTGTTTAAAACATGAAAAAAAAAAATAAAGAAGTAGTAGTAGGGAAAAAAAAGAAAAAGAAAAGTTGGGTGTGGCACAGACCTACATCCTCCCAGCATTCAGGAAGCTGAGGTTCTCGGGTTCAAGGCCAGACTGGGCTATACGACAAGTCTGCGTGTAGAGTGGGTGGTAGCGTGTACAGTGTAGTCTGCGTGTAGGTGGGCAGACCAAGAACTCAGCTAAGCTCTGCCTCAAACACTTAAGATTGGAGAAGAATAGTGTAAAGCATATAGTACCTTGAGGAATTTTGTACCCTAAGCCTTCCTCAAAACAATCTCTAGTGGAGGATGAGTTTATCCAATTAAGAGATGCCTGGGAATACTTTGGCAATAAGACTGAAGGTAAGAATTTCAACAAAGAAAAACGTACGTTATACCAGGCTTGCATCCTCACCCTCCAAAAAAGTGGAGACAAAGGTAAAAAATTAATGTACCAATGTTACATGTTGAGTCAAAATAGAAAAAATGCTCCTTAAAAACCTGGGAGAAGGGAAAGAGAAAGATAAGCTCAGTGCCTGCTGTAGACCATAAACAGAGTTACAGGATACCATGAAAATCTTGATGAACTAGATAATGTAGAACATGAACACGATTTACCACAACAAAACCAGACACCTTTCTAAATTTAAAAACAGAACAGCAAAGCATACCCAACATAGAGGGAAGAATGGCAAGTGTCATAAAATACACATAACTGTAAAATAATTTGAGAGAAATAAGAGCAAACTTATCAGACATATCAATAAAATATGAATATAACTGAACTGTCTATTAATAGAAAAAGATTGCCTGTTTGATTCAGATGAAAAAAATGCAATTACCACAAAGTGTGGTACACAAAGGAATCCAATAAAAAGTGTGCTCAAAGGCTAAAGATAAAGGAATTCCACAGCAAGGGGGAGCCAGACAGCAAAAAGATCTGCTCCAGTCTCAGGCAGAACATGACTGAAGCCCTCTATAAATGTGACAAAGGGTGGTCATAGAAACTCTTATCTTCCCTTATCTTTCTATAAGTCTTAAAGCTGTTCATAAAGGAATTGTCTGACCTACCCTGCCTGACCATAGATGAAAATATCCTCAGACCAGAAAGGGCCCTGCCCCATATTTTGTAGCAAGAAGTGAAGAATATAAACAGAACTAGTTGAGCTTCCCCATACCATCTATTAGTGGTAGATCACACATTTTTTCCCATGTTTATGTAATGAAATCTCTATAAAAACCCATGAGGACAGGAATTTGACCCTCTAGACATCTGGGCACATGAAGTCTTAAAGGAAAGTGAGCAGAATAAGAGTGGCAGAGACAGGAGGATTGCTAGGGCCTGTGGTCTGCCAGCCTACTTGAGAAACTGCAAGCTACAGCTTCAGTGAGAGACCAAGTCTCCAGAGAATAAGACAGAGGTCAATAAAGGGCACCTGATGTCCTCTATTGGCCTCTGAAACACATGCATGGCTATGTACACCTGCACACACATACACGCACATATACCATACATATACACACATAAAATTTAAATTTTGACTGTCAAAAGCACTGAAAAAGTCATGCGGAAACATTCAATACATATCAAGTAGAGAACTAAACATTCAAATGCAGCAAGAATAAGTTCTTTAAGGAAGAGAAGAAGAAATCTAACACAAATCTATGGAAAAGACCTAATCAGATAATTCACAAAAATATGAAATTGTCCCTGAAACATATAAAAGGATATTCACCACCACTCACAATGACACAGGGGCAAAGTAAAGCCACATTGAGATACAACAAAAAACAAGGATTGGCTCTGTTACTGTGGTTTGGAGGTATTTGGCCTTCCAGCAGAAGACTGATGGGAGAATACAACTTAGTAAACTATTGGTATAATTAATTTTGCTGAGTAAAGGTTTTAGAACCTCAGAATAGGCATAATCATGGCAGCATCAACCTTATCACAATACAAAAGTGATCTGCATGGTGTGCATACAAACAAGCAAGCAGTTTCAAGACATGCTTTAATGTGTACTGCCTTCAGATGACTCCCTGAGGAGTTATGGGTCATCTGCAGTATACTCTTCCCACGCCTGTCCACATCTGATTTTCTTCACCTCAGGAACTACTAATATATCCTTCTGGGTATGGAGGCATATTTCCAAAGATTTTGTGGAATTGGAGGTTCATTCTAGGTAGAACATTCATCCAGAGGCACATCTCACTGTGACAAAGACAACAATTCTAAGACATAGATCTAATTCTCAAACAGACTAGATATATTTAATCTAAAATATCTCTATATCTCCATCAGAATTTGTGTCCCACCTAAATAAATGGAATGGGCCAGATGTGGTGATACGCACAGCAATCCCAGCACTAGAGAGGCAGAAACAAGAGGATTACAGTTTCAGAACTAGCCTGGGTTACTATAAAAAATTAATTAATTAAAGAACTGGAGACAATTGCTGAAAATGACAGCAATGAAAAGCATCAGCTATCACCTGACAGAATGGTCAGGGAAATGACAGAAAAGCTGTAATGAAACAGCACAGTAGCAATGGATAGCAGATTGAAAGTCAAGACACTTCAACCATTCCTGTAAGAACCACCATTATTCAATAATTAAAATTAAAATCATGGCAAAAGACCTAGCTAGTATGACAAAGATATCAAGGAAAAATTAAAATATATTCTGTTTTAAAATATACAGTAGGGCCAGGTGTGGTAGTGCACACCTTTAATCCCAGCACTTGGGCAGATGGATCTCTGCAAACCTTAAAATCATTAAGGAGATATATAAAAGATATATTAAAGAGATATATAAAAGCCAAGAGGCTTCTAAAAGACTATACCCTCACCCCATTCCTTCCCACACAAACTGCAGGTTTCAGACCATGAATCAGACATAACATGCTGTGTAGGGAAGAAACACTAAACAGGACGTGAGATTGACACTTGATTTTAGAATACTTTTTTTTTCTTCTTGAGCAGGATCTCCCTGTAGCCCGATAGCCTAGACACTCACTATGTAGAACAAGCTGGTCTTGATCTCACAAAGATCATCTGCCTCTCCTTCCTGAATACTGGGATTAAAGGTGTACACTACCATGTCTATCTTAGAATATATTTTTAATGTTCCTGAAAATAAAATTGTTAGTACCTGAAAGTAACTAAAGAGCCATAAGCTCTGCCTCATCTTTTAATTTTGGGGTGAGTTCAAAGAGAAAGTAAGTTATCCTTTGGTTATATACCAATCTAGTCCATTAGGAATCCTCCTCACAGAAGCTGTTTTTAGGGGCTAGTGTTCCAAAAAACATTTGAAAGGTGTGCACTATAAAGTGTTCTTGACCAAACAAAGCTTTAAAAAGCCCTGGAGATGAAAATCAAAATCAAAATTTATCAAAGCAGAAGGCTCTGGTACCTTACTTGTATTCAGTCTTCCAAGGAGAAAATTATAGTCATTTTACACATGCATTTTCAGTCATGCAATATTTGTAAAACAGAAATAAAAAGTTATCCTCAAAAAAAAAAGTAGCCACATTTTTCTGTCATACCAAATATGTCATAAGATTCTCTACAAGGAAAATACTTTAATATATTTTCTATTACTTCGAAGCTAAAGATCAGTCATTTAGCAGTACTAATACAGACACAGGAACACTGTTACCTTTTGAAGGGCACAGCATTCTTCAGCACTACCTCCACCTGTACGACATCAGCTCTGGCAAGATCTGCCACAGTAAGGAAGCCAGAAGCATAGAGCTGCCTGGCTGTCTGAGCATTAAGCAAGGACACCCGGATCAGGTCACACAGCTCCCTCTGGACACCAAATGTAAGACGCTTCTGAAACTGGGAAAGCAGCAATTCCATGTTGTGCCAGCCCAGACGGTTAGAAAACACTGTGATCATTCCTAGGACATTCAAAGAGTTGTTGAATTAAAAACTCTTTTTAGGCTATTATCCATGTCTGTATATATAAACATGTATAAATACATATGTAAGTATACGTTTGTAAATGTGTGTCTATATATGGGGGGGCGGTGGTTAAGTTTGGTTTTGGTTTTTCCTGCAGGATGTAAGGTTTAACTGGGCCCAAGGGATATGTTAACAGGAGAGCAGGCCAATATTAAAATTAATGTTTAGCTAAATGGACAATACGCTCACAAACACACACACACGCACATATATATATATATATATATATATATATATATATATGTATGTATATATATATATATATAGTATCATCTCCCTTATTCTTTTAAATTTCATTTTTTATTTTGTGTGTATTAAGTACATGTGTGGGAGCACCCATGTGTACACATGTGGAGGTCAGAGGTTGACTCAGGTGTTGTCCTCTATCACTCTACACTTTATTTTTTTTGAGACTGGATCTTTCACTGAACTTGGAGCTCACCAATGGACTAAACTAGCTGGCCAGCAAGCCCCTAGGACACTCTGCCTCCCAGCACTAGCATTACAGGTGTGCACCACTAGGTCTGGCTTTGTATTCAGTGATGGAGATCTGAACTCAGCACCTCAGGCTTGCAGAGCAAGCATGAGCCATCTCTCCAGGCCTATCTAATTTACTCTTAATTCTGAATTTAATGTTTGGCTACTGAGCAGAGCATATACATAAAAGAACAAAAAGTCTTCAGTATGGTCTACTTCTTTCACTTTTTTTTGCCCTCCTCAAGAAAAAGAAAATTGTAACAAAATAGGAGAGGGACCCTTTTCAGGACAAATGATTAATAAATTTAAATGCTAAGAGAACTAAAAAGAGTGACATTCACATTATTATTTTCTTCATAGGAAAGCTATCCTACTCCACAGCTTCAACCACTTGAAAGAGATCTCTCTCAGAGCAGCCAAGAGTCATCCACTAAGAAAGTCCCTACTCCTTAAGAACACTGTCCCTGGATTCAATCTTAGACTTTTGATGCCAGGGAATGAAATAGTGAATCCCTCGCTTCATCCACCCACTGTCTCCATCTTCTGCTCAGCATACTCACATGCACAAACCTTCACAAGGAAGCTTCTTACACATAAATATGCACATCTGCCAGTAGCCCAAGGTTTCCTTCCTAAGAGCTGGCAAAGATTCCCTGGTAAAATCAGACCTAAAATCTCCCTGTTTGTCCAGCTTGAGACAATCAGATGGGAATCCAGCCAAGGAAAGGAAGGAGTAAGATCCAGACACTGAGCTTGTTAATGGTTCTTTAGAGCACAACTGAGCTTACAGGAGTCCAGTGTGACACCTGATGATGATGTTAGGGACTCTGTAAGATTATGGAAGTTTTAGAAAGGCTTAAATAAATGGAAGTTTCAAAAAAAGTAATCTTAACACACTTAAACCATAGACTCATAAATGTGAAATGCTGTATTTAACTGACCTGCATAAACAGCAGCTGACTGTTGTAAAGACTGGATCTGTCCACGATTACATCCATATTTTTGAATAATTTCCTTTAAGGGAATCTCACTTATTAAATCTAATAACACCAGACTTGTGAAAAATCTAAAAATAAATCATCAAAAATGTAGTAAGAGAACACTTATAGCTACTATGAAAGTACAATATATGTTGCAAACCATCTAAAAACAAAAAAAGCAACAGGGGCGTTATATAGACACTGGGAGGACAACTAATAGGGAGAATGGACAAAAGACAGAGATCAATTTATACACAGTAAGTTTTATATGCATAAATACCATTGCAAAGAACTATTATCAGCATAATAATACTAATAATGCAAAAAGTTCCCATATTTCCATACTGCTAATTTGAAGAATAAGACTTGGTCTAAAAAACATTATGGAACAAAAATGAAGAGGACTCAAAACACAGTTATGTGATTATCTTAAAAATTTTCAATAAAATTATGGAATCCAAACATAAAATCCAGATTTGATTTAAAAGGCAACAATCGCATAAGTAATCCAAGCATCAAAATCCTTATAAATCTCTTGACTGTGTTGTAATAAACTATCTCATTGACTATATTTCAAAGCTTAGTATACAATATAATTTCTTCATATAAATTGCTCATGCCTCCAAGTGGTAATAGATTACTTCTAAAGGTGCTACAACAAAGCGTAATTCCAAAAAAAAGCCATTGCAATTGACAGCTCAATTCAAACTTCTTTAAGAAAGGGAAATGAGGGGCTGGAGAGATGGCCTAGCGGTTAAGAGTGCCGACTGCTCTTGCAGAAGACCCAGGTTCGATCTCCAGCACCCACATGGCAGCTAAAAACAGTCTTTAACTCCAGTTCCAGGGGAATCCGACACCCTCTCTGACTTCCGCGGCATTGCATGACACGGGTGCACAAACCTGCATGCAGACAGTACATTCATACACATATGAAAATAAATGAAATTTTTAAAAAATTTAAAAAAGAAAGGGAAATGATTAAATATTCTACTTTAAAAGAACTTCATACATAATGGCTACTGAATCATAAATTGTAAGAAAAATTAAAATATCAATAAATAGAAACTGAAAAACATAGTCAACAAAAATGTTTCTATTACTGACAATGAAAATGACTACTTAACGGGGCTGAAGAGATGACTCAGCGGTTAAGAGCACCGACTACTCTTGCAGAGGACCCACGTTTGATTCCCAGCACCCACATGACTAAGAACCATCATTAGCTCCAATTCCAGGGGAATCCAATGCCCTCTTCTGACCTCTGCGGCACTGCACCAACCTACATGCAGACAGTACACTCATACACACAAAAATAATAAATAAATAAATAAATAATTTTAAAAAGAAAATGACTACTTAAATTGTATATCTACAGATTCCATGCATTCATAAATGCTATTAGCCCTCTAGCTTCCAGTGTTTACCTTTTATGGATGGCCATTTGTCGGTGCTGTCTCTCAGTCCTGGCTACGACTTTTCCTTTTACACAGCGAGCCAAGAACCCTTCCTCAACTCCTACAAGCTCTGCTACCCTTTTCATAGAAGTTGGTAACTGTTCCCATAAACAGAAAAACCGATACCAGTCAATAGTAGTCCAATCTTCAAACATAGGTGTAACCTAAAGAGATAAAACATTACACATTAAATTATTGCTTGACAGTGGCCTAGGAAGGCAGCTCAAATGGTGAAAAAGCTTGCCTAGCATGTGCAAGGCCATGGGTTCAAGCCTCAGCACTGTACAAAAAGCAAACAAACAAACCTATCACATTAGTAAAATAACAAAATTATCAATATAAACTTCATAGTAAAGATGAAGACCTCACAATGTAGAAAATGTCTGTGATACCTCATTTACATGAAAACATTTATTCAAAAGGAATTGACTGATAGGACAAGAGAGAGAGAGAGAGACAGAGAAAGACAGGGACAGAGAGATAGAGACAGAGAGAGATAGACAGAAAGACACAGAGAGAGACAGAGAAAGAGAGACAGAGAGAAACTACTAAGCATACAAACTGGATTTCACAGAATATTTCCAACCTAAATAGTCTAACTGGAGATATAATGATAACATCTTTTTCTCTAACTTAAAAGAAAAGATCAGTAAAACAGAGAGAATAGATGAGATAAAAGGAATCAATACTTACAGCTCATATACTACCTAAAAGGTCTAGGACTTAACACAAAAACTATGAGACATAAAAGAAAAAAAATAGGGAGAAGAGCAAGCAAAGAAACATGTTTGAGGGAGTCCAGATGTTAGAAAAGTAAAGACTTCAAAGACAAAGACATTATGAAAGTGGTCAAAGAAAACCATGCTTAAAGAAATAAAAGTGCATACCTGTAATCCTCAGCACTTGGGCTGCTGAGGCAGGAGGAGACAATGTTTGACACCAAACTGGTCTAAATGGTAAGTTCAAAACCAGCATAGTCTACATAGTTTGGAGTTAACCTCAGCTACAAAACAAGGCATTATTGGAAAAAAGGAAGGGAAGGAAGGATGGAGGGAAGGAGCAGGAAAAAGGGAAAAAAGAGGAGGGAAGGCCAGAGGGAGGAGAGGGAAGGACAGGAAAGGAAAGGGAAGAAAGAAAGATGGAAGGAGGGAGGCAGAGAGGGGAAAAAAGTAAAAGAATTTCTTTTAGGACACTCTTAATAAGCAAAGGACAAAGAATATTATGAAACAAAGGTCAAAGGGAACTTCTGGAGTTGAAAAATACAATAAAAAATATAGAAAGCTCAACTGTAAACCCAAGCTGGCATAAGAAAAAAAATCCATAAACATGAAGATGGATTGGTAGTGATAATTCAGTCTCAAAAAGAGGGGGAAGCTAGCTAAGAATGATCCTGTGAGTGAGCAACCCAAGCAGCATTCCTCCATGGTTGCTGCTTCAAGTACCTAGGTGAGTTCCTGCCCTGACTTCCCCCAATAGACTAGTTCTAGTGTGCTTTAAATTGCTGTAACAAAGCCATCTGACTAATACCAACTTGGGGAGGAAAGGGTTTATTTGTCTTATGTCTCCCAGGTCACAGTTCATCATTTAAGGAGCCCAAGGTAGGAATTCAGGGCAGGAACCCAGAGACACAGCTGAAACACAAGCCATGGAAGAATGCTACTTACTGGCTTGCTCCCCTGGCACATGCTCAGTCTGCTTTCTTATACAATACACAACAACCTGCCTGGAGGTGGCACTGCCCACAGTGGGATGGGCCCTGTCACATCACTGATTGTTGAAATCAAGAAAATTCCCCACAGACCTGGCCATGGGCCAGTCCAATGAAGGAAATTCCCCAATTGAGGCCACCTCAACCCAGGCATGTCAAGCTATCCAGCACGTGACATGGAAGCATGAGAAAAACTCTTTCCTCTCCAAGTTGCTTTTGGTATGAGTGTTTTATCACAACAGAAAGGAAACTGGAACGGACAGAAAAACATGTCACCATCTACAAAATAAAACCAGTAAGACTGAAAGCTAACTTCTCTTTTTTTTTTCAAACCCAATTTTTTATTGAAGCTCTGTGCATTTCATGCAAAATTACAAATCAAATCTAGACGCGTGCACCCCTCTCTGCCCCACACCCCACCAGAGCTCATGCATTCTGTCAAAAATGTTTTTCGCCAGGCGTGGTGGCACACGCCTTTAATCCTAGCACTTGGGAGGCAGAGGCAGGCGGATCTTTGTGAGTTCAAGGCCAGCCTGGTCTACAGAGTGAGTTCCAGGCCAGCTGGGGCTATAGGGAGACCCTGTCTCGAAAAGACCAAAAAAAAAAAAAAAAAAAAATGTTTTTCATCTTTTTTCTCAGTCTCTCTCAAAATTCTCAATGGAGAAGTTTACCATTTCGAGCCAAAGTTCACCGTTTCAATCAGTTCTTTGACCCAGTCTTTCTGTTGTTGTTGCTGTTGTTATTCCTTCCAATATGCATCATTCCAAAATAAGCACATATGCATGCCACATATATCATGGGTTTTAGCATCTTTGGCTTATGATTTTTTTTCTTTATTAGTCTGAAAGATGTCATGTTTGAAGTCTCCTCCTTGGCAAGCCCAAACCACCATCAGTTCTGCCCTTGTGTTCTACACTGGGGTTTTCCCTTCCCCTGGTCACCAAATGAGGTCCAGTAAGCACTGTGTCCTGTCTTGATCTACATGTACTGGTCTCCATGATACAGCCTGGAGTCCAACAATGGCAGTCTATACTCTGAAGAGGTTGAAACCCCAGTAGTAGTTCAGTACACAAGTTGGAGGTCTCAGCAGTCACCATCTGGCACTGAAGGTTTGCATTCTTGGAGAGACAAGAGTCCTCAGTCCACATTAGAAGGTTGAAAAGCTGTGTCTCATGTCTTTGAAGGATGGCAAAAGCAGTGGCAGCCACAGGGTAGCTGCACTTGCCAGTAAGGCAGGCAAAACGACTGTGCTCTTTTTTTTTTTTTCTTTTTTACTTTTTGTCTTTTTACTAACATCTCAAGTTATATACCTGAAGTACAATTTCTCAGGGTTTACTACTTATATATTTCCAGTTATACTTTCTTTTTGGATGTTTAAGGCCACACAGTTAGCCCAGATTACCCAACGTTTTTGTTTTCTCAAGGTCAGTTGAGGATCTGGTGCTCAAGTGTCACTCAGGTTTTTTTTTTTTTTGGGGGGGGTGAAAACTAACTTCTCATTGGAAACACTAGAGATCAGAATGCAATGAGAAAGACATACTCAAAGTGCCTAAAGAAAGTAAGAATAAAAATACTGTCAACTGGGCTCCAGACAAGCGCACAGACTCAGTGAGGTACCAGTGAGGCAAGATGGACCTGCCTTGGCCCTTGGGGAGCTCATCACCTGCCCCAGAAGTCCAGGTTGGGCTCCAGACAGCCACATGGACTCAGTGAGGTGCTGGTGAGGCAAGGTAGATCTGCCTTGGCCCTTGGGGGGCTCATCACACACCCCGGAAATCCTGGCCTGGGTGCCAGACAGCCGCATGGACTCAGAGAGGTGCCAGTATGACAAGGCAGATCTGCCTTGGTCCCTGGGGGGCTCACCACCTGCCACAGAAGTCCTGGCTTGGGCTACAGACAGCCGCATGGAATCAGTGAGATGCTGGTAAGGCAAGGAGGAACTGGCTTGACCCTTGGGGTCTACTGGCATGCAGGCCAAAGTAGCAACACAATCCCCTCCCACCCCACACCCCACACCCCTCAACCTGGTGGAGCTGTGGTGCAGAGGACTTAACAGGCGCATCATTAAGTGATTATAGTCTGTGCAGCCAACGTCGAGGTGACAGAATCCAAAGAAAGAAATAAACAGACAAATCCACATGCCAAAGACACAAAGAAAAAAGAACATGGGAAAAGCTCATAATAAATCCACACCAATAATACAGAAGATCCCTACAACAAGATCTCTGAGGAAAGAAGCCAAAACACCAACCTTAGATGAACAACTGTAGACATATTCAAAGAAATTTGAGAACTAAGGGAAGAGAATGAAAAACTCAAGAAGGACCTAGAGAGAGATAATGCCAAACAGTGGAAAGAACTAAGGGGAGAGATGGAAAACTCAAGAAGGACCTAGAGGGAGATAATGATAAACGTTGGAAAGACCTAAAGGGAGAAAATGACAATCTCCAGAAAGAAGTGGAAACTGAAAAGATCACTGGCCGAAATAAAAAAAGAAAATTACCAATGAACCAAGGAGCTACAAGATGAGAATGACAGCCTCCAGAGGGAAGTGGAAAATCTAAAGAAATCACAGAATGAAATGAAAAAGGAAATTAAACATTCATCCAATCACCAGGAAAGGATGGGAAAAAGCCTCAGAAGCAGAATGGAAGAAACAGAAAAAAGAATATCAAGACCTGCAGGATAATATGGAGCAACTGGAAAGCTCAAGTAAAGATTATGAAAAAATTTTAAAAACACAAGAGTGGAACAACCAGGAAATGTGGGACACTATGAAAAGACCAAATCTCTGCACCACAGGAATAGAGGAAGGAGAAGAATCCCACCACAACACTATTGACCAGATCTTCAACAGGATAATAGAAGAAAATTTCCCCAAACTGAAAAAAGACAGTCCCATACAAATACAAGAAGCACATAGAACACCAAATAGACAGGACCAGAAAAGAAACCCCCCATGCCATATAATTGTTAAAATACTAGATGCTCAAAACAAAGACAAAATACTGAAAGCCACAAGAGAAAAACAAGTTACATATAAGGGGAAACCCATCAGAATCACAGTTGACTTCTCAGTATAAACTATGAAAGCTAGAAGAACATGGACCAAAGTATTCCCTGTGCTAAATGACTTTAGATGCCAACCCAGACTACTATATCCAGCAAAAATGTCAGTTATAGCTGAAGAAGAAAGAAAAATCGTTCACGACATGAACAAGATGAAAGAATACATGTCAGGGCTGGAGAGATGGAACAGTGGTTGGGAGTGCTGATTGCTCTTGCGGAGAACCCGGGTTTGATCCAGTTCTGAGGGAATCCAATACCCATTTCTGACCTCCATGGCATTGCCTGACATGAGTGCACAGACCTGCATGCAAAAAAAAAAAGAGGGGCTGGAGAGATGGCCTAGCGGTTAAGAGCGCCGACCGCTCTTGCAGAGGACCCGGGTTCGATCCCCAGCACCCACATGGTGGCCGAAAACCGTCTGAAACTCCAATTCCAGGAGAAGTCCAGTTCCAGGGGAATCCAACACCCTCTTCTGACCTCCGCGGCATTGCACGACACGGGTGCACAGACCTGCATGCAGACAGTACACTCGTACAAATACAGAAATAAATAAAATTAAAAAAAAAAAGAATACATGTCTAAGAAACCAACACTTCAGAAAATCCTCAAAGTAATCCAAAAAACAGAGGAATGTAGAAACTATCTCTAAGCAATTAAAGAGAGAAATCAACAAAAGCATAACAGAGTAAATACAAACCTACACCAAGAATACAAACAAAAGACAAGGTGAAAGGAAGCAACACACATCTCTCAATAATAACCTTAAATACTAATGGTCTAAACTCCCCAATTAAAAGACATAGACTGGGAGAATGGATTAGGAAACAATCCTTCTATATGCTGTTTACAAGAAACCCATCTCACCCTCAAAGACAGACACCAACTTAGAGTGAAAGGATGGAAAAAATATTCCAAGTGAATGGTATCAAGAAACAAGCCAGAGTGGCTATTCTAATATCAGACAAAATAGAGCTCAAAGTGAAAGTAATCAGAAGTGACAAAGAGGGCCATTACATCCTTGCCAAAGGAACAATTAACTATGAAGACTTCGCAATCCTAAATGAATATGCACCAAACTCTGGTGTACCTAACTTAAACACTACTTTGAAGGACCTCAAGACACAGATTACTACAAACACATTAATAGTGGGAGACTTCAATACCCCATTAAGCCCCCTTAGATAGATCAACTGAACAATACAATGCACCTAATGGACCTCACAGACATCTACAGAATATTCCACCCAAACACCAGAGAATATAATTTCTACTCAGCACCTCATAGAACATTCTCCAAAATCGACCACATACTAGGGCACAAAAGAAATCTCAACAAATACAAAAGGATTGAAATTATTCCATGTATTCTATCAGACCACAGTACAATAAAGCTCAATATGAACACCAAAATAAACCCAGCTAACAACAAGAACATGTGGAGACTAAACAACACCATCCTGAATAATGAACATAGATGCAAAAATTCTCAACAAAATACTTGCAAATCGCATACAGACCCACATCAAAAAAAGATCATCCATCATGACCAAGTTGGATTCATACCAGATGTGCAGGGACGGTTCAATATACGTAAAACACATAAATGGACTGAAAGACAAAAACCACACCATCATCTCAATTGATGCAGAAAAAGCCTTTGACAAGATCCAGCATCCCTTCATGTTTAAAGTCCTAAAGGGAATAGGACTGAAGGGAACATTCCTCAACATGATCAAAGCCATATGTAGCAAACCCACTGCCAACATCATCCGAAATGGAGAAAAACTGGAACCATTTCCCTTAAAGGCAGGAACCCAGCAGGGCTGCCCCTTATCACCACTCCTCTTTAATATTGTGCTTGAAATGCTTGGTAGGGCAATAAGAAAAGAGAAGGAAATTAAAGGAGTACTAATTGGAAAAGAAGAAGGTAAGCTATCCCTTTTTGCAGGTGATATGATAGTCTACCTAAGGGATGCTAAAAACTCCACCAAAAAACTCTTAGAAACAATTAAGACTTTCAGTAAAGTGGCAGGATACAAAATTAACCTGGAAAAATCATTAGCCTTTCTTTACAGCAACAATAAACAAGTGGAGAAGGAATATAAGAAGACCTTCCACCTCACGATACCCTCAAAAATAATAAGATACCTGGGAACAAACCTAACCAAAGATACCAACGATCTCTACAACAAAAATTTTAAACCCCTGAAGAAGGAGATTGTGAGATGGCCTAGCGGTTAAGAGCGCCGACCGCTCTTACAGAGGACCCGGGTTCGATCCCCAGCACCCACATGGCGGCCGAGAACCGTCTAAAACTCCAATTCCAGGAGAACTCCAGTTCCAGGGGAATCCGAGACCCTCTTCTGACCTCCGTGGTGTTGCACGACACGGGTGCACAGACTTGCATGCAGACAGTACATTCATACACATACAATAAATAAAAAAAAAATTAATAAAAAAAAAAAAGAAAATGATATCAAAAGATGGAAAGACCTCCCATACTCATGGATTGGAAAAATTACTATAGTAAAAATGTCCAAATTGAAATACAGATTCAGTGCAATCCCAAATCCCCATCAGCTTCTTCACAGACTTGGAAAAAAAAAAAATCCTTAAATTCATGTGGAAAAACAAAAGACCCTGAATAGCTAAAGCAACCCTGAGTGAAAATGTAATACACAGAGGGTTGCTCTACCAGACTTGAAGCTATATTACAGGGCCACAGTCATAAAGACAGCCTGGTACTGGCACAAAAACAGACACATTGACCAATAGAACAAAATTGAAGATCCAAACTTGAGCTCATACAATTTCAGCCACCTCATATTTGACAAGGGGGCAAAAAAACATCAATGGAGGAAGGATAGCATCTTCAGCAAATGGTGCTGGCAAAACTGGATCACCATTTGTAGAAGAACAAAATTAAACCCCTACCTCTCACCCTGTACAAAAATCAACTCCAAGTGAATCAAAGATCTCAACATGAAGCCTAAAACCCTGAAGGTGATAGAAGAAAAAGTTAGTAACAACCTACAAGACCTAGGTGTAGGAAAAGACTTTCTAAATCAGACAGCAGCTGCACAGGAAATAAGGTCAATAGTTGACAAATGGGACCTCATCAAACTCAAAAGCTTCAGTACAGCTAAAGAAACAATCAAGGAAGTGAAGAGAAAACCCACTGAGTGGGAGGAAATCTTCACCAGTGAAGATGTATGTATCTGTCAGATGTATCTGACAGAGCATTAATGTCAAGAATACATAGACTACTCAAAAAACAAAGAAGAAAACAAATGACCTACTCAAAAGATGTAGTAAAGAGCTGAACAGAGACTTCACAAGTGAGGAATTAAAGATGGCTGAAAAAAAATCTTAAAAAGTGTTCAATATCATCAATAAGGAAATGCAAATTAAAACCACTCTCAGTTATCATCTCACTCCAATACCACTAGCTAAGTTCAAGAAAACAAAAGACAACAAATGCTGGAGAGGTTGTGGGGACAGGGGAACACTCATCCACTGCTGGTTGGAATGTAAATTTGTACAACCACTATGGAAAGCAGTGTGGAGAACCCTTAAAAGACTCAAAATGAGTCTACCACCTGACCCAGTCATACCACTCCTGGGTATATGCCCACAAGACTCATCCTACCACAAAGATACATGCACATCCATGTTTATTGAAGCTCTCTTCACAATAGCGAAGAACTGGAACTAATCCAAATGTCCCTCAACTGATGAGTGGATGACAAAAATGTGGTACATCTACACAATGGAGTACTACTCAATGGTAAAGAAAGATGACGTCATGAATTTTGCAGGTAAATGGATGAAACTTGAAGCCATTATGCTAAGTGAAGTAACACAGTCCCAGAAAAACAAGCAGGGAATGGTCTCCCTCATTTTTGGATGCTAACGCCAAATCCCCAGATGAAGGGCAAGCTGCACAACATTATTGTTATATTTCTGTTTATCTGAAAGCAACTATGTTGTTACAATGCAAATCTCTTAACAGGCTCTAGAATAGATCCATCACTTACTTTCAGACTCTGTAATTACTGTATATGAGTAGAAAGTATGTATTAATATTTTAGAGTAAAGTAAAATTAAAGTAGGAAAATGTGAATTCCTAAACATAAAAAAAAAAAAAGAGTGAAAGATGCAGGACATTTATGGCAGAATGCATGATCTGGGTTGGGGTAGGGGGAAGGGAAAGGGGAAAATGTCTAAAGTGAACTGAGAAATGATGTCTGAAATACACACAATATCAATAAAAGCATTATAAAAAATACTGTCAACTAAGAAACCTTATATAAAGGAAAGCTACCTCTCTAAACTAAATATATAACAGAGACAAACAAAATTTTGCTAGCAAATGTATTTTTAGTACTAAGGAAAGTTCCTCAGGATAAAAGAAAGAAGCCTGATGTGCTGGATACTACATGCTGTGCATGCCTGGAGGCCCAATTCCCAAGAAGTTAAGACAAGACTGCAAGTTTGAAGCCAGCCTAGACTGCATGGCAAGCTCCAGACTAGTGAGGAAGTAACAGATGGAGGAGAAAGGGAAGGAGTATAATTCTGATTACACACTAAAAACCAAAGCTCATAAAATAACTGTGAGAATACAAATTAGAAACAATTAACTGGAGCTGGAGAAGTTAGCTCAGAGGAAGAGGTTTACCTCGAAGCTACAAAGCCCTTAGCTCCATCCTCGGTACTGCAAATAACAAGAATAATAATTGTATATTTCCTCTATGTTCTCTTGACTTACTTAAATACTTTATTATTTTTATTTTATATGTATGAGTATACTGCCTGCGTGTACGTAAGTGTACCATGTTGTACAATGCCCACAGAGGTCAGAGGAGGGCATTGGATCCCTTAGAATTGGAGTTATGGATGGTTGTTAGCCACCATGTGGGTGCTAGGAATCAAACCCAGGTCCTCTGCAAGAGCAGTCATTGCTCTTAATCACTGAGCCATCTCTCCAGTCCCTTCTCTTGACTTATTTAGCAAACAACTATGTCAGGCGTGATGGCTCACACCTTTAATCCCAGCAGTCAGGAGGAAGAGGCAGGTGGATCTCTGTGAGTTCCAGGCCATTCTGGTCTAGACAGGGAGTTCCCGGACAGCTGGAGCTACAGGGAGACCCTGTCTCAAAAAGACTGGAAAAAAAAAACTATGTAATATGAAAAAGCAGAGGATAGGGGCCAAGCATGGTGGGGCATACCTTTAATCCCAGCACTTGGGGAAAGATTTGAGATTAAAGCTAGTCAGATCTCTTTGAGTTCCAGGCCACCCTATTATATAAAGTGAATTCTAGGCAACCCAAGATACGTAGTGAGACTCTATCTCAAAAAGCAACAACAAAAAAGAACCTAAATAAACAAAATGTAGAGAATAGGAAGGGAATAAAGAGGAGTAGGGAGGTTAAGTTAAGTGGGTTCCCTTATCTGAAGTCATATGGTTACTGATTGTTGAAGCCAAAAGTCAAATTAAGGACATCTGGAGCTGGAGCTCATAGTTATTGCCACTGTTTAATATATGAGACACTAGGGAGGGGCTTTCAATAGTTCTCTTTATTAAATTCTATTTTCTTTTTTTTAATTCTTATTGAACTTTTGTGTATTTTATACATAACATAGCAATCAGTCTTAATCACCTGTATACCCTCTTCTCCATTGGCACCCTCCCACAGCTCGCCCTCTGGAATTCATACATTCTGTCATTTGTGTTAAGGCCTACTGTGTCAAATTAATGCCTCCAGCCATTCTTCAGTGCAAGCTCATCCACTGAGCTCTAGTCAGCCAATCCAGAGTCCCTCAGTTTAAGAAGACCAGTTCTTCCTCACCCAATAGTAATCAGCTGCCAATATTTCTTCAGCTGAGATTGGGGTTTGATGCCCATTTCCCCAGTTCCATGATGGGTTTTACTCTCCTTGAGTTTGCATGGGTAGGGCATAGTGTGGGAGTCATGGGGCTCCTCTAACCCTGCCCCACGAGGGAGCAAGCAACATGGCCCAGGTATATGATGCTATGCAGAGCAGCAGTATACAGTGGCACGAAACTGGGGGTCTGTGATTAGCTCTGAGAGCTGATGTCATTTTGCTTATAAAAGTGACTTGCAGCAGGCAATAAATTGAATTCTCCATTACCATCATTACACAGAATTCTCAGCCATTATTTTGCATATATAGGCCAAAGCAGGCCTGGATTTCTAGTGTTGGTGGCTAGTGGGCTGGACGGAGGTATATCAGATCACCAGCCTGGTAAGATAGCATGGGGCTGGACAGAGACCTATCGGGTCACCAGCTGTGAAGTGAATTGTGAGTGGGTGTAGGTTGAACATAGGCCATCGGCCATCAGCCTGAAATTCCTGTCCACAGACCAGCAGTCTTTGGGCAGGTGGGAAAGCACAGCCAAAATGGGAAGTGCCCACTTCCCAGGCTAAGGACCTGGGTTGGAAATACCTCTCAGATTGGGTTATGAAAGTAACCAATACTTCTTCATCTTAGCTGGAGTTTGATGAGGTTTGATTGGGGTTTGATGCCCATTTCCCCAGTTAAATGCTAGGTTTTCCTCTGCTTGAGTTTGCATGGGTAAGCTCTGTGCCAAGGGGTCAGTTCCCCACAGTGACCACAGGCAGCCACTGTGCTCCCCTTCCCTTAGCAGGATTGCGCTGTACCTGCTTCTAGTAAGAGAAGCTTGTATAGTAGGTTCATATACTCAAAGTCCCAGGAGCTTGTAGGATTCTATTTCCATATGGTCATGCATGACCTCCCTGGCTCTTATAATCTTTCCACCCCATATGAGACATTCTTAAGGCCATGGGAGATGACTAAGACCTGGTTTAAGATTCTTCCCAGAAATCTGGGACCCAGAACACTGACCCTGTTATTATTATCTGTGTATTATACAAAACAAAAACAAGACAGATACTGTCTGGCCTTTGCTCTCTACACAGCAATGTTTTCAGTGAAGGTATTTCCTGGTAAGTCCTTATTCTGATGAAAATTTCAATGATGTCTGCCTCCCTTCATTGCTCAGTGAAGTGCACACATCTGCTTTTCATTGACAAAATAATGTCTGGTAGGTTCTTGCTGGAGAATATGATCGTATATCAAATTTATAGAGGAGGATCTAATGTAAACAATTTGATAGGATCTAGAATCACTTAGGAGACAAGTGTCTGGGCATGCCTATAAGGCATTTTCTAAATTAAACTAATGGAGGTGGAGAGACCCTCCTGAACTGTAGGTAGCACCACTCCATGGGATGAAGGACTGGACTGAATAAAAAGGAGAAAGCAAACTGAGCACCAGCATTTACCACTCTGATTCCTGATTGCAGATGCAGTGTGAGCAGCTGCCTCAACCTCCTATCACCACACCTTCCTCGCCATGATGAACTGTAACCTCCAACTGGAAGCCCAAATAAACCCTTCAGTCCTTAAGCTACTGTTGTCAGAGTGTTCCAACATGGAAACACTTTTTAATTTCCTTATTGCAAGCCTGAATGATAACTAACACCTGTAATCACAATACTTAGAAGCTAGAAGGAGAATCAAGAATTCAAGACCTATCTTAGCTACATACTGAGATCCTATTAATAAGTAAACTGTTTTTTTTTAATAGAACTTACCAGGTAGACAATATGAAGATCATTCTCTAAAACAAATCCTTTCATTGCTCTTTGGAGGTCAGCAAAAATATCTAAGGTATCAGTTGGAGAAAGCGAAGAAGAAAGAGTAGCTGATCCAAGATGTGTTGCATGATAGATCTTTCCTGGTTTGGGAGTGGAGAATCACAGCAATAAGTGTTAAAAACAATACATTGGCCTTCTGAACTTCATTTAACTTCCCCACCTCCAATAAAGTTTAGAACCAAAATTTTACCTCACATATAAAAATTTATGAGCAAAATTTTAAAAATGAATATGAGATAAAAAGTGAACAAACTACACACGAACACTATTTACCTCCTGTACCATCCCTGGAGTCTGTCATCTGGATGAACTCATTTTCTAGTAGCCACGTCACACATGCTTCAACTGCTCCAAGCTGAGCAGCATCTTGATGTCCCTGAATTCCCTGCTTCCGTTCTTTGATACTAGCAGCCAAAAATGTGCAGGAAGCGTAGGTCTGCAGATCCTGTGGTGTACTTGCAACCCCACCAACAATTATCTGTGAGAAAATGTTTGAAAATGCCTGATTTTTATAAGACATGTAGCCTTACAGCATTAAATGAATGAAATGACTTTACTCTTTATTAAATATTCTACCATCATTCATTATAAAATACCCGACAACATAAAAGTTTTCATTTTTTAATATTTTACTTATTTACTAAAAAAGAAAGTTTTGTTTATAAGAAAGAAAATTTTTGACCTAGAAAAATCAATACCCTTTCTTTACACCAACAATAAGCAACTGAAAAAGGAAAACGAGGAGTCCTTCCCACTCATGATAGCCTCAAAAACAATAAAATACCTAGGAATAAACCCAACCAAAACCATCAAAGATCTCTACAACAAAAATTATAAGCTCCTGAAGGAGACTGAAGAAGACAACAGAAGATGGAAAGGCCTCTCATGCTCATGGATTGAAAAAATTAATATAGTAAAAATGCCCATTCTACCGAAATTAATATACAGATTCAACACAATCCCAATTAAAATCCCAAGGTCATTCTTCATAGGCTTGGAAAAAAAAATTCATAATGAACAAAAAAAGACCCCGAATAGCCAAAGCAACCCTGAGTGAAAAGAGCAATACAGGGGAGATTTCTATACCAGACATCAAACTATACTTCAGGGATAAGAGTCATAAAAACAGCCAGGTACTGGCACAAAAACAGACGTGTAGACCAATGGAACAAACTGAAGATCCAAACTTGAGCACAGACAATTTCAGCCACCTCATATTTGACAAGGGGGCCAAAAAGACTCAATGGAGGAAAGACAGCATCTTCAGCAAATGGCGTTGGCAAAACTGGATCACCACTGGTAGAAAAATAAAATTAAACCCCTACCTCTCACCCTGTACAAAAACCAACTCCAAATGGACCAAAGACCTCAATGTGAAACCCAAAATTCTGAAGATGATACAAGAAAAAGTTGGCAGCAACTTACAAGATACAGGTGTAGGCAAAGACTTTCTAAATCAGACAGCAGCTGCTCAGGAAATAAGGTCGACAATTGACAAGTGGGACCTTATTAAACTCAAGTTTCTGTACAGCAAAAGAAACAGTCAGGGAAGTAAAGAAAAAACCCACAGAGTGGGAGGAAACCTTCACTGCTGATACATCTGACAGAGCATTAACTTCCAGAATATATAAACTATTCAGAAAACAAAGAAGAAAATGAAGGACTCAAAAGATGGAGTAAAGAGCTGAGCAGAGACTTCACAAGTAAGGAAATAGAAATGGTTGAGGAACATCTTAAAAAGTGTTCAACATCGCAAATTATTAAGGAAATTCAAATTAAAACCACTTTAAGATATCATCTCACCCTGATAAGCCTGGCAAGAAAACAAATGATACTAAATGCTGGAGAGGGTGTGGGAAAGGGGAACACTCATCCACTGCTGGTGGGAATGCAAATTTGTACAACCACTCTGGAAAGCAGTATGGAGAACCCTTAAAAAGACTCAAAATGAGCATACCACCTGACCCAGCCATACCACTTCCGGGTATATAATCATTAGACTCTTCCTACAGCAGAGATACATGTACAGCCATGTTTATTGCAGCTCTCTTCACAATAGTGAAGAGCTGGAACCAACCCAGATGCCCCTCAACCGATGAGTGGATAGAGAAAATGTGGTACATCTACACAATGGAGTTCTATGCAGTGGTAAAGAAAGATGACTTCATGGAATTTGCAGGTAAATGGATGGAACTAGAAGATTTTTTGCAAAGTGAAGTAACACAATCCCAGAAAAACAAAAGACAAATGGTATCCCTTATCTGTGGATGCTAGTACCAAGTACCTCATTGTAAGACAAACTGAACAACGTTAATGTTATATTCCTCATGATCTAAAGACAACTATGCTATTGCAATGTGGATCCCTAAACAGGTTCTAGAGCTGACCTAACATTTATTTTCAGACCTTAGGTTTTTGTACATGATGGAGGGTATGTGTGCATCTTTTAGAGTATTATGGGATTAAAATGGAAAGATGCAAATCAAGAAATATGATATGGAAAAACATACAGTTTGTTTCTAAAAGATACAATCTTAATATAGGTGTAATAGGCTGGTGCAACTTAGCCTTTCTGGGTGCTTAACAACCATACTAAATAACCATACCAATTCAGCCAAGGAACCTAAGGGATAACTTTGTCCCTTGCCCTCAGAGGTCAACCAAGTCTAAGGAGATTATGCATGTGGGCATCTCTTGAAATGTCCTACAGACATGGGTCACCAGTCTTCCTGTACAGGGAGGTCTTGGAGAGCCACTGATGGGACTTCAGCCAGTGTCCCATCTAAAGAGAGGAAAATCTGCTCATGCTTCAGAAAAGGAAGCCTGGTCTAGCAAGACCTGTTTTTGTCCTTGAGTGGATGGAACTGGTGAATGAAAAGCTGAAAGGAGCAAGGGGCTCCCATCTTTGTCCACCCCCCCCAAAAAAAAAACCCCGAGAGACACCTGAGGACCAGATCCTCGACTGACCTTGAGAAAACAAAAAACCTTGGTTAATCTGGACTACCTGTGTGGCCTTAAGAATTCAAAAGGAAAGTACAACCAGAAACAAATAATCAGTAAGACCAGAGCAACGGTATTGTAGACATAGAACTTGAGATCTTAGTAAAAAAGACAAAGAGAATAAAGAGAGAGTACTGTTGTTTGGCCTATCTCCAATTCTTACTGGCAAGTGCATCTACTCTGTGGCTGCCACCACTTTTGGCACTCCTCAAAGGCATGAGACACACCATTTTAACCTCCTAATATGGACTGAGGGCTCATGTCTCTCCCAAGAATCCTCCAAACCTTCAATGCCAGATGGAGACCACTGAAATATCCAGCTTATGGACTAAACAGCTAAGGGGATGTCAGCCTGGTCAGAGTGTAGACTGCCATTGTTGGACTACCTGGGCTGTATCATGGAGGACAGTGCAGGGGAATCAAGACAGGGCACATGCTTACTGGACTTCATTTTGGGGGACCATGGGAGGGAAAGATCTCAATGTGGAGCAAAAGTGCAGGATTGATGGTTGGGGTTGCCAAGGAGGAACCTTCCTTAAGGAAAACATGACATCTTTTAAGGAAGAAAAAAAAAATCCTCCAATTCAAGTGATATGTGTGTTTGTGTGTGTGTGTGTGTATTAGCAATACAAGTTGGAGAGAACAACAAAAGAACTGAAAAAAAAACTCTGGAGAGATTTGGAGAGAGATGCAGGACATGTATGGTGGCGTGCAAGGGACTTGGGGGAGATAGGGGGCATGGAGGGGAAGCGGCTCTAGACTTGATTGAGAAATGATGTGACCTATGGAAAAAGTTTAATAATGGTAATAATAAAAAAATGGGGAAAAAAAGAAAGAAAACTTTATTTATAAGACAAACTGAATAATTCTATTTTTTTCTTTCTTTGTTAGTAAATATAATACCTGATATTACTCCTCAACTTGCTATGTAATGTAGGAATTTAAAGTCATAGTTTTTCTTTACTGCATACAACTCTACTGTCAAAATGTGAATCTCTAAACATGTTTTGGAATTAACCTATAGTTTATTTTCAGATGTCGTAATTTTGGTATATGTATGGCATATATATATGCATGTTTTGGAGCAATACAAACTGGAAGGAACAACAACAACAAAAAAGACTGGGTGAAAGAACTGACTGAAAGAGTAAACTTCTGCCCAAAACAATAAAATTGCATTGAAAAATAAAAAAAAACTTTTAAAGACCGAGAAAAAGATGAAAAACATATATGACAGAATGCAACAGCTCTGGTGGGGTGGGGGACCAGGAAGGGGGAATGGGTCTAGATTTGATTAACAAATTGTATGAAATGCACAAAACTCCAATACAAATATTTTTTAGCTGGGTGTGGTGGCACTCACCTTTAATCCTAGCATTCGGGAGGCAGAGGCAGGCAGATCTTTGTGAGTTCAAGGCCAGCCTGGTCTACAGAGTGAGTTCCAGGCAAGCTGAGGCTACAGGGGACCCTATCTCAAAAAGACAAAAAAAAATTTTTTTTTCTTTATTCCCCCAATTTCTTTATTGAGTTTTCAAGCATTTCATATAATAGATCTTAATGAAATATAGACACCCCTCCTCCCTCCTCACCCACTATATCCCTCTGCACCAGATTTCAGGTATTCTGTCATATATCTTAAGTCCTATCTGATCAAGCATTTATACCCAGATGTCCCTTGCTACAAGTTCTTCCACTGGAGTCTACTCAGCATATCTAGAGTCACACCCTTAAAAAGATTTCTTTGACTGTAGACTGTCTCCTGGGCTGCTGGAAGAGGGTCGCAACGCTGACCCTCTTGTACGGGATGGCCATCTGGGTAGGACTGCCCTTTGCCTTTGCAGCCTGTGACCAGCAGGTCAGGTTTGGGTTTGGTGCCTCTGCGGCTTTGTGCGGGATGGCTCCTGAGGCACAGGCACCCGGAAGTCACTCAGGCAGGTACTGGGCGTGGGCTAGGTCAGGCATATCCCCCCCTCCCCCTGCCAATGGGAATTGGTGAGAGAGTATCCAAGTGGACTTTTTTTGGAGAACCTTCAGAACAGGAAGAGAAGAGTGACTTAGGCTTTCAATATCCAATACATAAACAAAATTGAAAGCCTGAAACCTAGACAAGTCAATACTCCATAAACAAGGAGGAGGAAAGGAACAACAACAACAACAAAAAAGCATAGGAAGGAGGCAAGAAAAACCATCCATTAACATAGTGAAAAGACATTTGTGATATTTGAACCACAAAAGGGAAACCCACATGCCAGGGACACGACAAAGGGACAACATGGGAAAGGCACAGGATAATCCTGCACCAGGCTCTACCAAACCTGTAGGAGATAGCTACAATGGGATCCCCTTGAAGGTGACCCAAGGAACAGATCTTAGAGAAATAATTGCAGACCTATGCAGAGAAATTAAAGAAAATAAAGAAGAATTCAGAGAACAAAAGAGAGAGAATGAAAAACTCAAAAAGGACCTAGAGGGATACAATGACAAACTTCAGAAAGAACTAAAGGAACAGACTGACAAACTCTGGAAAGAACTAGAGGGAGAAAAAACAAACTCCGAAAGGAAGTAGAAACACTGAAAAAGGAAGCCAACCAAGGAAGTAAGGAGCACCAAGAAGAGATTGAGAAGCTCAAAAAGGAAATGGAAATACTAAAGAAAACATAGGACGAAACAAAAAAGGAATTAGAACACTCATCCAATCAAGAAGAAAGGAAAGGAAAAAGCCTCAGAAGAAGAATAGAGGAAGCAGAACAAAAAATATCAGATCCGGAGGATAACACAGAACAACTAATAAGCTCAAATAAAGAATATGAAAAATTTAAAAATACACAAAAGTGGAACAACCAGGAAATATGGGACACTATGAAAAGATCAAACCTCCACATCATAGGAATAGAGGAAGGAGAAGAAACTCAAGAGAATAGTATTGATCAGATCTTCAACAGAATAATAGATGAAAATTTCCCCAAACTAAAAATAGACAAAAACCCATACAAATACAAGAAGCACATAGGCTCCAAATAGACATGATCATTAAAGAAACTCCCCACACCATATCATAGTTAAAATGATAAATGCCCAAAACAAAGACAAAATTCTGAAGGCTAAAAAGAAAAACAAGTCACATACGAAGGTAAACCCATGAGAATTACAACTGACTTCTCGGTGCAAACCATGAAAGCAAGAAGAACATGGAGCAAAGCATTCCCAGTGTTAAAGGACTATGGATGCCAACCCAGAATACTTTACCCAGCAAAAAATGTCAACTGTAGTTGAAGGAGAGAGAAAAATCTTCCATGACATGAACAAGATGATAGAATACATGTCTGGAAAACCAACTCTTCATAAAATACTTCAAGCAATTCGAAGGGCAGAAGAGAGGAGCAACAATCCTCAAACACCTAGGAAAAGAAGCTAATAAAAACATAACCGTAGGAGTAAAATCAGAGGCTAGAAGTCCAAATGGATAATAAAGTGAAAGGAAGTAACATCCATCTTTCAATTATAACCTTAAATATTAATGGGCTAAACTCCCCAATCAAAAGGCATAGACTGGGAGAATGGATTAGGAAACAAAACCCATCTATATGCTGTCTACAAGAAACCCATCTCAATTTCAAGGATAGGCACCAACTTAAGGTGAAGGGATGGAAGAAAGTATTCCAAGCAAATGGTACCAAAAAGAAAGCNTGGCTGTTGTTCAGGGTCGTCACAGGTTGTGGCGGAAGATCACAGAGCTGTTGTTCCTTGATGATGCTACTGGCCTTGTTGGATATAGGTATGTTCCCGTCTGTGTCTGGGGAGCCCTTGCTCTGGCTGGTGTTCAGGGTCCTCACAGGTTGTGGCTGAACACCACAGAGCTGCTGTTCCTTGATGATGCCACTGAACTTGTAGGCTATAGGTATGTGTTTGTCTGTGTCTGGGGAGCCCTTGCTCTGGCTGGTGTTCGGGGTCCTCACAGGTTGTGGCCGAAGACCACAGAGCTGCCCTTCGTTGACGATGCTACTGGCCTTGTTGGATATAGGTATGTTCCCGTCTGTGTCTGGGGAGCCCTTGCTCTGGCTGGTGTTCAGGGTCCTCACAGGTTGTGGCCGAAGACCACAGAGCTGCCCTTCGTTGATGATGCTACTGCCTTTGGGATTAAAGGTATGTGTTTGTCTGTGTCTGGGGGGCCCTTGCTCCGGCTGGTGTTCAGAGTCCTCACAGGTTGTGGCCGAAGACCACAGAGTTGCCCTTCCTTGACGATGCTACGGCCTTGTTGATATAGGTATTTCCCGTCTGGTGTCTTGGGGAGCCATTGCTTTGCGATGGTGTTCAGGGTCCTCACAGGTTGTGGCCGAAGAGCACAGAGCTGCCCTTCCTTGATGGTGCTACTGACCTTGTTGGATATAGGTATGTTTTTGTCTGTGTCTGGAGAGCCCTTGCTCTGGCTAGTGCTCAGGGTCCTCACGGGTTGTGGCCGAAGAGCAGAGAGCTGCCCTTCCTTGACGATGCTACTGACCTTGTTGGATATAGGTACGTTTTTGTCATTCAGCCTTGTTTCTGGAGGCATCTGGGTGGTGTTGCTAGAACTCTGGCTCTTATCCTCTGGTTGAGGCCCAGCATCATTGCACCTTGTAGTCAGCTCTGAGCTGCGTCTTTGGCCCTCTCCAGACTCTTTCAGGCTGACTTTATGCATGACACTGGGTGCCCGTTGCAGAACAGGCTGGCTGCCACTTGTCATTCCACACGTGCTCCTTACACGCTCATCCTTGTTATCAGATGATGAGCATCTCCTGGCCTCCTGGCTTTCTTTGCCCACAAGTGAGGTAACAGGGGAAGGACAGGGCCCTGGTCTGGACATAGGGCTGGAGATCTGACTCTCCTTTTCTTCTTGAAGATTCCAGCTCACAGGTTCTTTCCGGGCAGTTTCAAGTTCTTTATGACCCTGGCTCACTTGCGAGGTCCATGAAGGTTTGCCTGACATACTCCTTGAATGATGTTCTAGGGCTCTCTCAGAATCAGAACCCAGACTGTTACATGAAACCCTGGTGCTACTCCACAGAGGTGGGCCAATCTCCGGAGCATGTCCTTGTGCATTCCCCACTTCCCCTTCCAGGGGGAGTCTCTGAGTGGTCTCCTGGACGCTTCTTAGCCGGCTCAACACAACTTGTGTAGGTCCTGTGTAATACTGCTGCTTAAGAAGATCCAGGAGAGTTGACAGCTGTTCCCAGACTCAGTGGACTCAGGATGTTCTGCCTGAGGATTTGGCCATGATTGATACTTATGGATCCTCTGGGGCAGGCCCGAGCATTGTAGGATGAGCCTCTTTTGAAGGTGGTGCTCTAGTTTCTTAAGAAGTTCACTAGTGAGGAGGAGGTCTCCAGAAGAGGTGGACTTGGAAGCATGGGTGTTGGGGGATTGCCTGACCTGAGAGACTCTGGAAGACGTGAGGGATTCTTCCTGGGATCGATTGGCCACAGTGGGTAAACTCCATACCCTCTCCTGTTTTTTTGTTGAGACGTTGGATTCTACGTGATGGATTTCAGATGGTTCTGGAGATGGTGCCTTGTCCTGTTGTCTGTGAAAATACATCTCACGCCTCTGAAGCTGGCTTTGAGGGGAAAGCTGGAGAACTGGGGCTGGGGGTTGAGGCTCAGCCTGTGACTTGGCAAAAGGGTCAGTTTGGGACAGAGACTGGGTTGTGGCTTGAGGTAAGGTCTGTGGTTGATTCTCAGGCAAGAGTGAGGCATGAGTAATGGCTGAGGTGTCTGAAGTTCTGTTGAAGTAGGTACAGGTTGAGGAACAGTGAGCGGACACAGTGTGGGGCTCAGACTGCGTTTGTAAGCTTTGGGAAGCCAGAAGTGTTGGACTTATGAGTCTAACTGTCTGGAGGTTGGGGAAGAATGAGAAGGTTGCAGATAATGGGGACACTGTGGTTGGCTTGGTTTTGGTGATTGCTTGTGAGAGCCACCAAAAGCATCTCTTCGTCCAGTGTGGACTTAGTGGAGATGCTACTTAAATGCTCTTTATCCCGTAAACACTGGGAAAGGAACTTAGATGAAGCTTTTTCGCGAAAAAAGGTTTGCTGACTTAGCGGATTGGCTAGGTGTTCATATGTGTTGGATGGAGGCCCTAGCCTTACACAGGTAACCAAATAAGGGGAGTGATAGGAAATTCGACTCGACCAATGAGGAAGTTATTGAAGTGTGACTTCATGACTGATGGAAAAAGGCGAAGAGATGAGCAACGAGAGTGGGGGCGTGGTAGTGGGAGATGGTGGAGTGATTGCGAGTAGTCCGTAATTTGAAAGCAGAAACTGGGTCTGACTCTTTCTTGGCGAGAGTGAGCGCGGGTTTTACAGTTGCGCTAGCACCCAGAGAATGCTTCAAGATGGGCTTGCAGTGTGTATAACACCCTGTCTACATAGTTAATCAGGCAGTGATTTCTCCCATGGTTGTCACAAGGGTTAGGAAGTCCAATGCCTTCTTTCTGACTTGGCAGATTGGCAGTTGGGGCATGGCCTATGGGTGTTTCACTACTAAGCGAGTACATTGGATATGGTGCAAGATGAGTATTTGATTCATTACAGTACAGGGGTAGAATAAGTTAATAAAAGAAATAATAGAGAATACATTGACGGAGGTTTAAAGTGAATGAGAATGATTCCGACTGGACCTGCACGTTCTTGCAGAATTAATCTACGATGTTGGACTAATTGAGCGGGAGAGCTCTTGTGTGCCAGGGGAGGGACTTTGGTCATCAATGTAGCGCTCATCTAAGTTACATACATGTCTTGTAGTCATAGGAGTATTGATAAAGGAGCCGACCGTATCTTGTGGGTGGCGTCAGAAAATTCCAGGGTGTGGGTGACTTTTAAGGACGAATAAACGCATGGAGGTGTAGATATAAAGCGATGATTTGGCTTATGGTATGGTTCGAGGGATGATCAACGTGTCAATTGTTATGAAGGATGAAGCAGTTTAATCTTTTTTTATTCATTTACTCTGTGTCTAGGATTAAGACTCCTTTTATCATAGAAAGGAGGAAAATATAAAAATGAGGCCGAGGGAAAATATATGTTTTCAGTGGTAGGATTGGTATCTCTGATATACGTCCCAACCCCCAACATATCATTAAACTGACATTAAGAATAAGCTTAGTAGAACTAGACGACTTAGAAAGCAGTACTGGAATCTTTGGTTTATTTGCGACTCTGGTAACTTTGTAGGTGCTGGTTGACTTCAGCTCTCACTCCGAAATGCTGATATAGGATTGCCAACTTCATTATGTGTATGTACTTGTGTGTGCTACATGGGTGCGATGTCCCTTGGAGTAGTCGCAATGTCTGGGGTATGAGTGGGAGTGTTTTGGTGTCCTTCCTTTAGAAGGAGGGTCGGTTGTGTGATAAGCTTGGGGACTAGTTAGAATGTTTGAAGATTAGTATAAAAAAAGAAACGTCAGGCGTTTCAGGTTGCGGAACAAGGTTGTCAAACATAACCGGTAAGTCTCATGATTCCAAAGTCGGGTTATGCTGTCAATTAATTTATAGACTGCGTTGTGAACATTGTGTTGTAATTCTTAAGACAAGAATTGTTTTATCTGATGCTTTGAAAGTAACCCAGATGATAGCTTCCCACGCTAAATGTATGGGAAGGTTATTGATTTTTCTCTAAGAGGTTCGTCTAAAAGTGGAAGCTTAGCTGTGTTATGACAATTCGTGTTGGTTCGATATAGGCAGGGCGAGTGAAGCTCTGGCTCTCTGAATGAGGTAGCAGACTGGTTCTTATACCTGGACACATCACGTTCGGTGACTGTGACATATGGTTGAGACCTGCTGGATGAGTAGTGTTTGATGATTTGTTTCTAGTTTTATGAAAGGACGGGTCTGCCTAGTTTTCCATGGGTGGGAGAGCGCTGATGCCTTGCATGAAGGAATGCCAATTTCCCACTTGGCGCCCACTGGTTGACCACTCACTCTTTTAGCTGGAAGCTCCATACTCAATGGAAATGCACAAGGCCTAAGGTCTGCAGAAAGGCCCTCAAGAAAGGGTTGAAACAAGCCTGCTCTGGAAGGATGCAAGGAGGGCAGCGTGGTGAGGTGGCGTTAGAGTGACAGTGTGTTGCTTTCCCCTCTCTCCTCCCTGTGACAAGCGCCAGCAGATGTTTTTAGCACATAGTGCATGGGTTTGGTGGGAAAACGGAAGTGACACGGCGATGTACCTTTCTAAGGAGTGAATCCTGCATAGCCTATGAAGGATTACTGAGTTCAGCTTCTATGCACCTCAGTGAGCTGGCTATAAGTGCAGTGGAACCAAGGGTATGGCACTAGGTGGTGGCCTAGAGAGAGAGAGGGACCCTTTTTGAGTCATGAGTCTCTACCTGATCTATTCTCTACTTTCATCTTCGCCCTTAGATGGGAAGGCAAATATAGGTCCAATAGCGACCTGACGTCTTCCTCCTCCAGATGTGTACCACAAGTCTGTAAACAGGTCATATTTTTTTATTTTATGCTGTTTTTTTTACTCTTGATATTCATTTTTCATGTAGAGTATGCCATTTCTAGATAGATAGTTCGTTATGGAAGTGTGTTCTTTGTTAGAAGCGGTGTAGGTGTTGACTGTCGAGAGCAGTGAGGAGATGGGGGTTCGGGATTTGGATGTTGATTCTTCTGGGAACGGCTGGTTTGCTGGAGAGAGAGACTTTCAAGAGAGAGTATGTATGGTAGTCCAAAATAGTGAAAACGCAGCTGCTGAGGGAACCTTTGAATAAACCGATGCGTTCTTTATGTGAACGACAGATCGGGCGCTGTGTTGAGGAGTAGGCCTTTAAGTCTTTCTTCCCTGACCTTCAGATGGACCCATGGGCCAATTACATTAGAGTTGTTTTCTTGTTTCAAAGAAAGGACGGAGTATTGAATATATATACCTGTGAAGAAGATCAAATTTGAAGGAGAATTGCTGCTACATTGAAGTTCTTTTCGTGACTTTGCGTGGACCTTATTGAAGGTTCAGACCGAGGCTTCAAGGTTCATCGTGGACTCCATAAAAATTAGAGTAGTGTGTAAGTGTGTCCGATCAGCTATCAGGACGTCGTGGATAGATCAGTTGTTAGCTTAGAACAGTGGTAAAGGTTAATATGGAGAATATAGATAGTTAAATGCTAAGTGGAGAGAGGAAAAATGAAAATAACAAGAGATAAGAAAGGGAAAAGAGTGCTGAGAGTATATGTGAGGTTGAGAAAGACCCTTGGGTTTCATTCAAAGATGGTGATTGTCTTCCGTTGATTGGTATAATCTGATGACATCAGTAGCAAGAAGTGAATTAAGACTGGAGTATTGTGTAGATGAAAGGTTAAGTCCACTGTTCACGTTGAGTGATTAGGTAGAACTAATTGATCTTAATGAAGCGGAATGGGTGCTTGTTGATATGCGAGTTGCCTGATAGATAAAACGGAGGCTCTCTTCTTGATCAGGCCATATTAACTTCTACAGTTATGTACCTTTCGGCTCCCAAAGTATTGTCTTGTGCGGGGGGACAAGGAAGTCTGAAGTGAAAGAGAGAGTGAGGCAGAAGGAGCAGTTCCACCTTATGTTGGGGAAAGGCGCTTTACCTTCATCTCTATCTTATACTCTCTCTCTCTCTCGTGTGCTCTCTCTCTCTCTCTCCCTCCCTCCCTCTTTCTCCCTTCCTCGCCTCCCTGGTTTTATTTTTACCCTTGAAGGGGTAGGTCTGGCTCTGACCTGTTCTGAGCATTTAGGTTCCTCCCACGTTCGAAGATCTCATGGTTCCTTTCACGTCATGTTTCAAGTTTGACGTCAGTGTGACATGCCTAGACAGGAGCGAAAGGAAAGCGCAAAGAGATTACCTATGGCCGCCTGAATTGGGAAGCCATCAGACAGCTGTGACTCAATAGTTGAACATCCTTGCTCCCGTCAAGTCCTGTTGTCATAAAGCAAAAGTTTGGCCATACATCTGACTAACCCTTCTCCGGATTGAGCTGTTAGACACATTGTACCATGGTGGAGAGCAAGATAGGGCAGGATTGGTATATGTGGGGAAAAATGACTGACTGGTTGATAAATATTTTCATTTCAGAAACAAAAATAATTCAGGTTACCCTGGCCCCGAAAAAACTTCCTACCAAGGATTATTTGGCTTAGAGGAACCGCTCACTCATTATTGGCATGCACGGCAATGCGTGGAGATGATGGGCCGGCAATTTAGTCGAGGAAAAATTGTTTTTTTACGCGGTATTCTGTGGGCTGTTATATTCTAGATCATGATTTCTGAGAAGTTCAAAGTAGGGAATGACCCGGCTCCTAGCTTTTCCAACTTAAGGTGCGACAATTAATCTACATCAAAGAAGAAAAGTGTGAGTGTGAAAGGGTCAGTTTAGAGCGTCGGTGTGTATTTTTCTAGTGTCTGAGTGCTATAGAAGGTTTGGGATGGGCAGTGAATGGTCTCCCCAAGGCGCGGACAGTCGTGGTAATGATCCTTAGTGTCTCGCACCCAATAATTGGGGATCGTCTTGTTACACAATGAAGTGAGGGTTAGCTATTTCTCTCAATATACTCAGCAATGTACCTATAGAGGGAGCCTTTTATTTGGAGACCTTTTACATGTGGTTTGTCTCCTTATTACGAAATGGAACTAGGATACTTTGGAGTCGTAATGGACTGATTGCGTGTGCGCTCTTTAAGTTTCGAAACAAGGGGGACCCGTAGTTGTTCAGCTGGTACCTTCTGGTATATTTGGTTAGATTTCGATTTCCGTCATTTGCTGCTTTTCTTGGGGAAACACTAGCTGCATTTTTTGGGAATTTAATTATTGGAGTGAGCACTATATTTCTGCTGTATACTCATTTTCCAGCTTCTTGAAATGAGAATATTTTTGTCTCCCACAACACCGGGAATCAAAATTAGTGGAGCCTGCTAGTACGCTTTTTACACGGAAAATTGTCAAATTTCCGGATATCTGGTAAACCACGATGTACAAATAATTTTTTACTATGGTGGCCCCATATAAAGCCATTCTAGCGGTGCTAAATAGCCAGATTACGCTTAGTTGTTCCGCCTAATCAGTCAAGGTAGATTTTTTGTGTTTGTGAGTTGAGTTTAGTAGGTCATTTGATCAGATTAGTGATTAGATCGTGAACTTAACTAAGTCTTGTGCTAGTGTTCAATTGTGAGGCTCAGGGATAAAACTAGAGTTGCGAATTGGAATAATGAACTCTCTCTATGGACTTTAGTGAGGACTACACTACTATGGAACTTCAGATGTGGTCTCGCTCTTAAGCCTCAGTCTCCTTCCTGCAAAGTAAATCTTGTATGACACTGTGTATCTCAAGCCTGTTGCACATTGCCGTAGCCTGGGTTGGAAGTTAAGAAAGATAGTTTGGGGTGCAGGTTATGAATCTCACTCACTGGACTCGGGAAACATCGTGACATAGGTAGGAGAATAGATCATGTTGTGCTGTGATTAGAGTAGCAGAGCTTTCCTATATTATGAGTAGTACTCATGTCAGATTAAAGTGCAATTAAATTACGGGGAGGGAGCAGCTTATAAAACGTTTACTATCTATGCAAGGAATGTGTTTGGGCGTGCCGTTCGTAAAGAGATAAGTGAGAGTTTGTGAGAAATGGCGCTTATCAGCTCATCATTGGGTTCCTATGTCATATCTGGGAGCTGCAGGTGTAAAATAAGCGTTAGTGTGGAATCGATCAATTATTGACGCCCGGTTTTATTAAGAAAGGTTGAACAACGTGATTACTCAATGATACAGTTGAAGACGGACTCTTAAATGTGGTTTACAGTTTTAGGAAGTTTGAGGCTTTAGTAGCCATTTGGTCATTGCCACCACATGTTCTTAATCTTAAGAATTGGGGGTTTTTTTTTCAGGGATTTTCAAGGATAGAAGAACAGGGGAAGAAGATAGATAGGGCTGAGGTTGGTCTCGCAGGGTCTGGAAGGTAAACTTACGAGTTAGGGCCCCAGTTAATTTTAAGACAGTTAGGTATCCCTTAGAGTGAATTCAGAGAGATAGATGCGCTCAGTCTGTACTAGTACTCAGCGGCAGTCTGAGTGTTCCTGGCGTGTCTTTTAGGAAGTGTTCAGGGAGAGAGTGTGTGGTAATCGAGAGGCCTCTCCTGCTGGCATTTTCCGCCAGGTCCATCCTGCATTTCCGTGCAACACATTGAATATTGATCAAAATGGGTTTAAATTTCGAGCTTCGGGCATTTAGATTGGTGGTTTTACCCGTGGGAACATACAAAGGTCTTCCCTCCATTTATACCAGTATCGTAAAGGATTCCACAGTGAATTTGAAAATTTATCAGTGAGTCCAGGATGTGGAGAAGCCAGACGACAGAGTTTTCCATTCTGCTATCCCTGAGAACCGGGTGGGGTCCCTAGGTCGTGAAACTTCACGCTCGCGCACGCCTCCCTCTGTTTTGTTTCTTTAGAGCTGGAGATCTTTTATGTTTTTACCTATAGATGCCTAAGTTTGTATTACACATACCCATAAACAGGAGCCAGCTGTTTCTCATTGAGAAATTACCGCACCAACGCCTTCTGCATTAACTATAGCTGTTTATTTGGAAGGGTAAAAATTAAAACTTAATTCCTTGAAATTTGTACTACGAAGTGAAAAGGAAAGAACTTATGTATAGCACGAATGTGTGATGTTGGTGATCAAAAGTAATTACGAGTAAAAAATAAGAGACCATTTGTGTTACCTGAGACCCCAAAGGTTGGACGGTCTTAGGAGAAGTTCGTAACTCACCCAGAATTCAGAGCAATGCCCAAATTAACATAGTTAACAATTTTATATTCCCAATTTATTCAAATGTATTATTCTTATCCTTATGAACCTTTCGAGCGACCCCACCTACAAGAGCCTATCCAGAAACAGAAGGCCCAGAAAAATGGTTAAACTACTTTATTCTAAATGAACAGTGTAGTCCAGACTAAAGTGGAGGCCAATTTACCTAGGACTAAAGAATTAGGTACCTATAATGGGTGGGTGGTACAAGCTTTGGCAGATAGTTGAATGAACGATATAGCTGCGGCCCTGCCACAGAGTAGGTGACTTTTTGTCATCCCATATTACTCACTTTCCTAAACATACCATCTATAAACCGAGCCTACCGAGTTCATGGTAACTCTACCACCCTTGGAAAGACTTATCATATGATTCTTCAGAGAAGAGTTTATGCGAAAGGATCCCGGCATATATAGATCTATAGACAATGTTTTATATTTGTTTATTATTCTTGAGCCAATCTACATACTCGAATACCTCTCCTTAATGAATCACGCGAATTATAGGTGCGCATTTTTCCCGTATTGGTGATCATTAAGTAATGTGTAGAGCTACTGGAGCCCTCTAATTTCTTAGACAAAGGCTAATGCAACATCTAGGCTGTATACCGAGGTGTGGGAACTCTATTGAATGACGGACAATATCTTTTGCTACTTTTAGTTGTGGAGGAGAAAAGGTAATTATCACATATGGGTAAGCAGCCGAAAATGGGACACAGTAATTAGAAGAGCCACCTGTTGTGTTTTGTCGAGAAAATACCAATCGCTTGGTGTTGGAGCCCAGCATAAAAAGATGAAATGTTAAAGGATGTGGATCTGAAACTCCACTTGCTAATGTTACTTGAACAACTGTTGGCCCTGTGCTCTCCTGAGGGCAATATTCCTGGAGTGAGGCTAGTCCTGGGCGCCAGGCAGTTTCAGGAAGGCAGGGTTACCGCCCATGAGGACTGGCGAACGGTATTAGAAAGCAAGAAAGTTTGGATGCACAGCAAGAGTATATTTTGGTCGTACCGGATTTGGATCGTACTGCGAAGCAGAGTACTCCTCCATCTTATAGTATACAGACTGTGCCAGTTAAGGATGGAACAGGCTGAGCATTCTAGTGGGAGGTGGAGTGGACAGGCAGAGTGGACTAGGGCTTGATAGGACCAGTGCTCGTGGCGTCCTTCCCAGTCGTGTGAGTCTGGACGTTGGACAAACAGATCAGACAGATTGGAGGCAGTCTGTGATGTTGGTGAGGGGACCAACATGGGGTATCACCAGCAAATTGATTTTGGTGAAACAGTGTGTGTTTTGGCACTTATCATATAATTTGGAGGGTATAGTGAATTCTAGTAGGCGCAAACGGTGAAGCTGTGGAGTGCTTTGATAACTTAGGCCATCGGCCAGCAGCTGCGTGGACTCTAGAGAGCATTGATAGAGAAGAATTGCAGTGGAGGCCTGAGGCCATGTGTATGTATAAGTACTGGACTTAGGCTAAATAGAGATCCTATATACAATGGACAGGTGGTTGTGATCTCACACTGGGTATACTGGATGGTAAAGGAGGTTGGAATAAGTAGTGTTGTATATTAATATCCAATCTACGGTCCAGGATTAGAGCCTCTATTTAGGGCCTCCTCCTGGAGGAGAATAGGATGCTCCATGCAGTCGGTGTCGCCCATCGATGAGCTCTGACTAATGGTCCGTGCATAGAAGCAATTCAGTGGGGTGGCGTGGGTAGGGACATACAGTGGAGTTGGTGTAATAAGGCCAGCAATAGGAAACAAACGTAGAATTGGTTCACCCTAGATGAACATAAATAGACACCGTGCACCGGATAGAGAATGGAAGGCCAATCAGAACCATCGAAGACTGGGGAACAGCGTGGGGTCGTAGAATGGCTAAGGGACCAACTTTAGGCTGACAGGGCAGAAGGAAGAGCACCAGGTATGCTGTCAGGTCAGGCAGCATGGGGATGGAGAGCTGAGGGATGGAGCATGCTGCACGGACTGGGGTGAGCTGCAGCACAGAAGGCTTTCTGTGGAATTAGGGGGAGGGTATGCAGAGGAATGGTGTGGGCTGGCTAGCCCAGAAGCGGCAGGCTAGGTAGATTTGGGGAAGACTGGCTGGATTGCACTGAGGTGGGGACCACGGGCTTCTATGTGGACTTAGGTATACAAGACAGCAAAGCAGGCTGGGAGCCATGGAGCCACAGACTAGGGTGAATTGTGGGATTAGTGGAGAGTAGGCCAAGATGGGAAACTGGGCAGCAGTGTGAGTCGGTAACAGGCCAGGCTGGAAGGACAGGTGACAGCAAAATCTGAGTGACTTGTGTATAAAGGTGCCGTGTGCAGACTTGGGTGAGTTGGAGAAGTTGGTGGCTCAGCCTATCTGTCTGGCTGTAACAGAGTTGAGTGCGTTGAGCTAGGTGGCAGCTGGCAGGGCTCGACTTTGTTGGCCTGTTTAGTTTGGGAACCTGGTGGGCTGGAGAGACAGGATACAGACTTCTGTGAGTTGGAGAAACAGGCGGGCTTGCAGAAAGTAACAAACTAGCCTGACTGGTTACTGAGCCGGGCAGGCATGGTAGATGACCACTAAGTGGGGTATGACGGAGAACAATCATATATATAATGATAGGGCAGGCACAGCACACAATGGTCAGGTAGGAGGATATAGGGAAGGCTGGAACCCGGGAGGCCGGAGCTAGGGTGATGTAGAAAACCGTGGTATGAGCAGACAAGGCTGACGTGGACAAGTTGGACTATGAGGGAATGTGACGGCAGGTGGGGTAGGGCAGATGGGAAGAGAGCATGCCAAGTGGAGCACGTGACCAGCTGGCAGGCCAGGCGCGGGTAGACTAGGGAGAATCGTAATGTAGTGGTCAGGCAGCTGAGTTGCAGAACACAGCAACTGGGATGGGCTGTGGTGACTAGAGTAAGGTGGGGTCCATGGCAGGAAATCAGACCGAAAAATGGAGGGCCAAGATGAGTTGGGGAGATGCAGACCAGAGAGAGAGTCGTACAATGGGGTGCACTGGGAGTAGTGCATCGAGGTGAGGAATGGGGCAAGCAGGCAGACCGGGGAAAGATGGGGCACACTTTCTGTTGGCAGGTCTGGAGGAGGACTATCATTAGGTTTGCTATACAGAGAATAAGCGTCTGTGAGCTTGTGAGCTGCCCGGCCCTAAGTGCTACATCTTAGGGGTCACAGTGGGACAGAGGGCAGAGAGAATGCTAAGGCATCTCTCAACTCTCATCGGTGAAGCTTTCTCATGCAACAGAAGGTGATTAACACAGGGGGCTGGAGAGATAGCCTAGCGGTTAAGAGCACCGACTGCTCTTGGAAAGGACCTGGGTTTGATCCCCAGCACCCACATGGCGGCTGAGAACCGTCTTTAACTCCAGTTCCAGGGGAATACAACACCCTCTTCTGACCTCCGCAGCATTGCATGACACGGGGCACAACATAATGCAGACAGTACACTCATACACATAAAAAATAAAAATTTTTAAAAAATTAAAAAAAAGGTGATTAACACAAAAAGCCATAACTGACCAGGATGTAGAGAAATAGAAGAGTTCAGCGTGTGTGCCCTTGATAGGATGCCTGTGATAAACCTCACCCACCCAGGGCTCAAGGACCATTGGAAGAGGGCAGCAGAAAGAGTGTAAGAGCGGGGTGGTGGACGACCACAAGGAAAAGTTTTCCAGGCTGTTGGAAACTGGCTCATATGAGTTCCAGCCATGACGAGCATGCACAAGACACATGCAAACTCAAACAGACAAAAACCCAGATAGGAAGAAGTGAGGAAATGGGCAAGGAAGCCCAAACTCAGCTGAGGACTGTTGGCAGCTGATCATGGTGGCTGAGAGTTGGTCGTCTTTAAGGGAGTGGCTAGATAGACTGACCAGGTCCCAGAGATATCCTCAACTTAGGGACATTTGGGGGACACACATTTGACTCATGGGCCTTAAACAATATATCCAGAGAATACATGAAAACTGGCGTGGGGGCTACCAGTGGATACAGATGGGGAAAGGGCCTAAATATGATCAAGATGTATAGTATGAAATGCACAAGAATTCATTATTCTTTTTATCCTAATCTGGGCTGGAGAGATGGCTCAGGGGTTGGAGCCCTGGCTGCACTGCTCTTTACAGGGGACACAGGTTCAATTCATAGCACCCACAGGGCAGCTAACAACCTTCCTTAACTCCAGCTCAGGGGATCTGACACCTTCATCTGACCTCCACAGGCATTGTACCTCACTTACACATATGCAGGCAAGATGACACTCATACACACAAAATTAAAGAAAATAAAAAATATCCCAGTCTAATTAGGATGAGTGCTGGTGAGCTTCTGACATTTCCTGTTGCAGTTCTGGTCTTAAATGTGCTTTTCTCCCTTAGTAAACCACCTGCTACTATCCATGTGTTGTCAGTCCAGATCCTTGTTCCAGGACACAAGAACTTGGAAGTCCCAGTGGGCGTGCACTGGACCCTGCTCTATGGGTATAATAAAACCACTAGGAAATGTGGAGTGCTTGCTAGCTGCATGATCCTGTGTTACAGCTTCTGTGCCCAGAATACTCACATGCATTGGAAGATTATCATAGTTCTTTTGTTCCTTCCCTACCACGTTTCAGCCAGAGTGAGAGGAATCATCACGATGGTGGATGGTGGGATAGTAGAAGTTAGAAGTCGGATGGATTTGGTGGTGGATGTTTCACGTGCAGTACATATGTAATGTGATTATGGTGCGTGCTGTGGATGAAATGGTGTCTACTGTCAATGGTGACATTTCCTGTTTCACGGGGACGTTCATTGGGGTGTCAGTAATGAGGAAAGAGTGAAGTCACTGAGATAAATAAAAAGTGTCTCCTTCATTGTCATGCCAGAGCAGTTAGGCTCAAGGAGGATTCATATTTATATTGGTTTCATTATAGTATGCTAAATAATCCAATTTTTCAATGGATAGTGAGCATGTGTGTGTGTGTGTGTGTGTTCATGTGTGAGCAAGTGTGTATGCAATGGCTCTCCTTACTGAACCTGGAACTTACCCACTCAGCTAACTGGGTGGCCAGCGAGTCCCAGGGACCCTCCCGTTTCTGCCTTCCCAGTGCTGACATTACAGGCTCCCTTCTCCTCTCCTGGCTTTTAATTTTTTTTTTTTTGGTCTTTTCGAGACAGGGTCTCCCTGTAGCCCCAGCTGTCCTGGAACTCACTCTGTAGACCAGGCTGGCCTTGAGCTCACAAAGATACACCTGCCTCTGCCTCCCGAGTGCTAGGATTTGACACGCCTGGCTACATTTTCACATACTAACTTCTAGCATAAGTATAAAAGTAAATAAGGACCTACTAAATTCTTACCTCTAGAATAGCTCGGATCATGCTAGCAGTTACTTCTTCTCCTTGTCTTTGCAGACAACTGCAAACAGGTTTTAGAGATCCTTGAAGCAGAGCTATGCCTTTGGATTTCTCAGAGTCCTTACAAACCAAGATACTTTCACCTATAAACAAACAAACAAAAAAAACATATATTTTCAAAATTCCAACATATTTCCATAAGATTCCTGCTAAAGAGAAGTTATCTGACTTGTTTACAAGGAGGTACAAACTGCTAGTAGTTGTAGTAGTCACAGAATTCTAATGCTTTTATGTTTTGAGCTTTGGATAGGGAATCAGAATGTTATCTCAAAATATGCTACTTTGGCTTATAGATTATCTTGAGCTGCAGGCCACAGAGAAAGAACAAACATAAAAAAGAACATTTTGCCAGGCACGGTGGCATACGCCTTTAATCCTAGCAGTCGGAAGGCAGAGGCAGGTGGATCTTTGTGAGTTCAAGGCCAGCCTGGTCTACAGAGTGAGTTCCAGGACAGGACAGCTGGGACTACAGGGAGACCCTGGTTCAACATACATAAATCAATAATCATCAAGCATATAAATGGACTGAAAGACAAAAACCACATGGTCATCTCATTTGACACAGAAAAGGCCTTTGACAAAATTCAACATGCCTTTATGTTTAAAGTCCTGGAGGGAGGGGCTGGAGAGATGGCCTAGCAGTTAAGAGTGCCAACTGCTCTTGCAGAGGACCCGGGTTCAATCCCCAGCACCCACATGGCAGCTGAGAACCATCTTTAACTCCAGTTCCAGGGGAATCTGACACCCTCTTCTGACCTCTGAGGCATTGAACACACAGGTGCACAAAACTACATGCAGACAGTACATTCATACACATAAAAATAAAATAAAATAAATCATTTAAAAAATGAATAAATAAAAATAAAATTCTGGAGGGAATTAGACTGGAGAGAACATTCTTCAACACAGTTAAAGCCATATACAACAAACCCACAGCCAGCATTATCCTAAATGGGGGAAAAACTAGAAGCATTTCCCTTAAAGTCAGGAACCCAGTAAGGCTGCCCTCTATCCCAACTCCTTTTCAATATAGTGCTTGAAATGCTTGCTAGAGCAATAAAACAAGAAAAGGAAATTAGAGGCATAATAATTGGAAAAGAGGAAGTCAAACTAACCCTTTTTGCAGATGACATGATAGTGTACCTAAGGGATGCCAAAAACTCCACCAGAAAACTCCTACAAACCATCAACAGGTTCAGTAAAGTGGCGGGGTATAAAATTAACTTAGTAATATCAGTAGCCTTTCTTTATGCCAATAACTAACAATTGGAGAAGGAATACAAGGAGATTTTCCCACTCACAATGGACTCTAAAAAATAAATTATCTAGGAACAAACCTAACCAAACATACTAAAAATCTCTACAATGAAAATTTTAAATCCCTCAAGGAGACTGAGAAAGATACAAGAACATGGAAGAACCTCCCACAATTACAGAGAGGAAGAATCAATATAGTAAAAATGACCATGATGCCCAAAATAATACACAGATTCAATGCAATCCCAATTAAAATCCCCACAAGCCTCTTCATAGACCTAGAAAAAACATCCTAAAGTTCATATGGAGAAACAAAAGACCTCGGATAGCCAAAGCAACCCTGAGCAAAAAGAGCAGTACAGGGGGGATTACCATACCAGACTTCAAACTGTATAGCAGGGCTATAGTCATAAACAAGATAAAAGAATACATGTCTAAGTAACCAACAATTCAGAAAATCCTTGAAGCAATCCAAAGAACAGAGGAAAGAAGCAACTATCCCTAAATAATTAAAAAGAGAACTCAACAAAATCAGAACAGAGTAAATACAAACATAGACCAAGAATGCAAACAAAAAATAAGGTAAAAGGAAGCAACACACATCTCTCAATAATAACCTTAAATACTAATGGTCTAAACTCACCAATCAAAAGGCATAGACTGGGAGAATGGATTAGGAAACTGAACCCTTCCATATGCTGTCTACAAGAAACCCATCTCACCCTCAAGGACAGACACCACCTTAGAGTGAAAGGATGGAAAAAAAAATATTCCAAGTGGGGGCTGAAGAGATGGCTCAGCAGTTAAGAGCTCCAACCGCTCTTCCAGAGGACCAAGGTTCGATTCCCAGCACCCACATGGTGGCTAAGAACTGCCTTTAAGCCAGGTGTGGTAGTGCACACCTTAAAATAAATAAATAAATAAATAAAAATTTAAAAAGGTTAAAATATTCCAAGCAAATGGTACTAAGAAACAAGGTAGAATGGCTATTGTAATATCAGACAAAATAGATCTCAAAGTAAAATTAATCAGAGGAGACAAAGAAGGCCATTACATCCTTGTCAAAGGAACAATGAACCATGAGGACTTCACAGTCCTAATTGTCTATGCACCAAACTCTGGTACACCTACTTTTATAAACATAACTCTGCAGGACCTCAAGACACAGATTAATCCTAACACACTAATAGTGGTAGACTTCAACACCCCACTGAGCCCCTTGGATAGATCAACAGGACAAAATATAAACAGAGAGACATCAGAACTGAACAATACAATACACCAAATGGACCTCACAGACATCTACAGAATATTCCACTCAAATGCCAGAGAATACACTTTCTACTCAGCACCTCACAGGACATTCTCCAAAATCGACCACATACTGGGGCACAAACCTCAACAAATACAAAAGGATAGAAATTATTACATGCATTCTAGTATAATAAAGCTCAATATGAACACCAGAATAAGTCCAGCTAGCTACAAGAACACATGGAGACAAAACACAATCCTGAATAATGAATGGGTCAGGGAAGAAATAAAGAGTGAAATAAAAGTATTCATGGAACTAAACGAAAAAGACAATACAACACAACAAAATCTGTGGGATACTTTAAAAGCAGTCTTAAGAGGGAAATTTATAGCCCTAAGTGCCCACATCAAAAAAACAGAAAGGGAACAAATAAATGTTCTAACACTGCAGCTAAAAACATGAGAGACAACAAATGAACCCTAAACCCAAAAGACAGGAAGAAATAACAAAAATCAGAGCAGAAATCAATGAAATAGAAACAAAGAAAACAATACATAAAATCAATGAATCCAAAAGCTGGTTCTTTGAAAAAATAAACAAAATAGACAGACCTCTAGCCCAGTTAACCAGAAAAAAAGAGAGAGCAACTCCAAATCAATAGTATTCATGATGAAAGGGAAAACATCACAACAGACAAAGAAAAGATCCAGACAATCATACAGGAATACTTCAAAAATCTATACGCCACTAAATTTGAAAACCTAAGAGAAATGGATAAATATCTGAAATCCTGGGAACCGACAAAGCTTAACCAAGAAGAGATTGACAGTTTAAACAGACCCATAATATTTGAGGAAATTGAAGATGTAATTAAAAACCTCCCAACTAAAAAAAGCCCCGGTACAGATGGTTTCACAGCAGAATTCTATAAAACATCTAAAGAGGTCCGACAACAATTGCTACTCAAACTGTTCAGAAGGATACAGAGGGAATTCTCCCAAACTCCTTCTATGAAGCCAGCATCACCTTAATACCAAAACCAGGCAAAGATGCAAGCAAAAAAGAAAGCTACAGACCCATCTCACTAATGAACATAGATGCAAAAATTCTCAACAAAATACTTCCAAATTGCATACAGACCCACATCAAAAAGATCACCCATCATGATCAAGTTGGATTCATAGCAGAGATGCACAGATGGTTCAACATACATAAATCAATAAATATCATAAAACACATAAATGGACTGAAAGACAAAAACCACCCATCATCTCAATTGATGCAGAAAAAGCCTTTGAAAAGATCCAGCATCCCTTCACGTTTAAAGTCCTAGAGGGAATAGGACTGAAGGGAACATTCCTCAACATGATCAAAGCCAAATATAGCAAACCCACTGCCAACATCATCCTAAATGAAGAAAAATTGGAACCATTTCCCTTAAAGGCAGGAACCTGGCAAGGCTGCCCCCTATTGCCACTCCTCTTCAACATAAAGCTCAAAACACTTGCTAGGGCAATAAGGCAAGAGAAGGAAATTAAAGGAGTACTAATCAGAAAAGAAGAAGTTAAGCTATCCCTTTTTGCAGATGATATGATAGTTTACCTAAGGAATGCTAAAAATTCCACCAGAAAACTTCTAGAAATGATTAAGAGTTTTAGTAAAGTGTCAGGCTACAAAATTAACCTAGAAAAATCAGTAGCCTTTCTTTACACCAACAATAAACAAGTGGAGAAGGAATATAAGAACTTCCCACTCACAATACCCTCAAAAGTAATAAGATACCTGGGAACAAACCTAACCAAAGATACCAAAGACCTCTACAACAAAAATTTTAAACCCCTGAAGAAGGAAATTGAAAATGACATCAAAAGATGGAATGACCTCCCATGCTCATGGATTGGAAAAATTAATATAGTAAAAATATCCATTTTGGGGCTGGAGAGATGGCCTAGCGGTTAAGAGCACCGACTGCTCTTACAGAGGACCCGGGTTCGATCCCCAGCACCCACATGGTGGCCGAGAGCCGTCTGAAACTCCAATTCCAGGAGAACTCCAGCTCCAGGGGAATCTGAGACCCTCTTCTGACCTCCGCGGCGTTGCATGACACGGGTGCACAGACTTGCATGCAGGCAGTACATTCATACACATACAGAAATAAATAAAAAAAATAAAATAAAATAAAAATCCATTTTACCCAAATTGATATACAGATTCAACACAATCCCAATAAAAATCCCTATGAGCTTCTTCACAGACTTGGGGAAAAAAAATCCTTAAATCCGTATGGAAAAACAAAAGACCCTGAATAGCTAAAGCAACCCTGAGTGAAAAATGCAATACAGGGGGGATTGCCCAACCAGACTTCAAACTATATTACAGGGCCATAGTCATAAAGACAGCCTGGTACTGGCACAAAAACAGACTAATTGACCAATTGTGGTGGTTTGAATGAGTGTCCCCCATAGGGTTTAAGTATTCAGACATTTGTCTTCAGTTGGTGGCACTGTTCTTGGAGGTCTTAGAAGGTGTGGCCATGCTAGAGGAAGTACGTTATTGGGGGCAGGGTTAGGGAGTTTAACAAGCCTTGCGGTCTCCAGTCGCTCTCACTTGACTTCCTGTGCTCATTGCGAGATGTGACCCTTGGCTTGCTGCTCCAGCCCCAGCCACCATGCCTCCTGACACAATGGACTCTGTTTCCCTCGAACCATCAATAGTAAGCTCAAATAAACTCTTCCTTTTTTTGGGGGGGGGCTTTTGAGACAGGGTCTCCCTGTAGCCCCAGCTGTCCTGGAACACCCTCTGTAGACCAGGCTGGCCTTGAACTCACAAAGATCGGCCTGCCTCTACCTCCCAAGTGCTAGGATTAAAGGCATGCACCACCACCCCTGGCAAACTCTTCCTTTTATAAGTTCCTTTGGTCATGGTGGATTTATCACAGCAACAGAAAAGTGACTAATACACCAATGGAACAAAATTGAAGATCCAAACTTGAGCTCATACAATTTCAGCTACCTCATATTTGACAAAGGGGCAAAAAACCCTCAGTAGAGGAAGGATAGCATCTTCAGCAAATGGTGCTGGCAAAATTGGATCATCATCTATAGAAGAACAAAATTAAACCCCTACCTCTCGCCCTGTACAAAAATCAACTCCAAGCAGATCAAAGATCTCAACATAAAGCCTGAAACCCTAAAGGTGATAGAAGAAAAAGTTGGCAACAACCTACAAGACATAGGTGTAGGAAAAGACTTTCTAAGTCAGACAGCAGCTGCACAGGAAGTAAGGTTGTATAGTCACTTTTCTGTTGCTGTGATAAAACACCATGAACAAGGAACTTATAAAAGGAAGAGTTCATTTGAGCTTACGATTGACAGTTCCAGGGAATTAGAGTCCATTGTGGCTGGAGGCATGGCGGCTGGAGCTGGAGCAGCATGCCGAGGGTCACATCTCGCAATGAGCACAGGAAGCAGAGAGACGGCGACTGGAGACCAGGAGGCTTGTTAAACTCACTAAGCCTGCCCCCATAACGTACTTCCTCTAGTACGGCCACACCTTCTAAGACCTCCAAAAACAGTGCCACCAACTGGAGACAAATGTCTGAATACTTACAGCCTATGGGGGACACTCATTCAAACCACCACAAAGGTCAACAGTCAACAAATGGGACCTCATAAAACTCAGACGCTTCTGTACAGTGAAGGAAACAATCAAGGAGGTGAAGAGAAAACCCACAAAGTGGGAGGAAATCTTTACCAGTGATACATCTGACAGAGCATTAACATCAAGAATATATAAACTACTCAAAAAACAAAGAATACAAATGACCTACTCAAAAGATGGAGTAAAGAGCTGAACAGAGTCTTCACTAGTGAGGATTAAAGATGGCTGAGAAACATCTTAAAAGGTGCTCAACATCATTAATAATAAAGGAAATGTAAATTAAAACCACTCTCAGATATCATCTAACTCCAATACGTCTAGCTAAGATCAAGAAAACAAAAGACAACCGATGTTGGAGAGGTTGTGGGGAAAGGGGAACACTCATCCACTGCTGGTGGGAATATAAGTAAACTTGTACAACCACTATGGAAAGCAGTGTGGAGAACCCTTAAAAGACTTGGAATGAGCCTACCACCTAACCCAGGTATACCATTCCTGGGTATATACCCCCAAAGACTCATCCTACCCTTAAAGCCTGTCCCAAGACATTGCCCAAGGAGAAAGATGATCACCATAGCAAATTTAGCAAAGAACAGGGACCAGTCCTGCCATACCCTGGAGTTTAAACATGCTCAGCTCAGCTTCAAAACCACCCAGAGGACCTACCTAGGTAGGATCAGATCAAAGGCAGCAGTCTAAGGTAATAGGTTAAACAAAAATAGGCCCAGTCTGCCCAGAGTCTTTACAAGCTAGGCTCAAATAGAAGTGGCTGTCCCTATACATTCATTCACAGTGACACAATGACACATGGCTACAAAGAATTAGGAGAGCAAAGAAAGACCTGATAAAGATCACCACTCAATCAAATAAAACCAGTGCACTCCAAGACTGAAATTATCTAGCCAGAGGAACAGAAAGAAAAATGATATAAAAATGATAAAAAATATACAGTCCAAAGACTTCATTCTCACATAACAGAAGATGAAGAAGAGGAATAAATAAGGGCTAGAAGGAATATTTAAAGAAGTATTGACTGAAAACTTCTCAAAGCAGAGAATGGGAAGCACAGAAGTCTCAATTCAAATACAACCCAAAGAGCTCACCAAGATATATAATATTGAAATCCAAAGACAAAACATTCTAAAAGCAGCATTAGATAAGAAGCTTTACATGTTAAGGGAATCTCATGAAACTATGGGCAAATTTTTCAACAGAAATCCTGCAGGCTAGAAAAAACAAGGAATGACCTTCAGTGTAAAAGGAAGAAACAATTGCAGCAGTAAAGAAAGATGACATCAGCTGGAAGGTACGCGCTGGTCGGGAGGCGGCGATGCCAGCACAGGCGTGGGGCAAGCTGGGCAAGAGTTCAAGGAGATAACCTGGAAGACTAGAAAACCGAAGACGAAGCTGAAGGCGTCAGCATGTGAAATCATGATTTAACTGTCACGCTAAGGTTTCAACAAGACAAACTTAAGCTTCACTGGATTCCCACATCAAAGAGAAACTCCAAGCTTTCAGAAAGAGTTCTCACTCGAGTATAAAGAAGAGCTCGCTAACCACAAGAGAATGCCAAGCTTTTAGCTGTGCTCCCTACAGTTGCAGAATTAAGAAAAATCTTTAAACCAAAGAGGAAAGACTTATTAGAAATGAAAAGAAAAGAAAGAATTGCCAGGCGCTTGGAAGGAATAGAAAATGACACCCAGCCCAGCCTGTTGCAGAGCTGCACAGGGCTAGCGACTCATCGCCTGCTGGAGGAGGACACACCCAGATACATGCGAGCCACAGATCCTGCCAGCCCTCACATCTGTGAGCTCTGTGGTTACACATCACCTTTCTAATCTAATGACACTGGAAAATAAGAGGTCTGATACCTGACAAGAGAAGGAAGGAAAGGACAATCAAATGAAGAGAAAGGCATCCCCAGCTCTTCTTTAGAAAAGCAAACTCGCTCTAAATACTGTGCAGAAACCCCGACCGTTCAAAGTTCAAGCTCCATGGATACCCCAGGTCTGGAGTCCAAAGCCAAGAAGATCGCAAGGTACAAAGCAGAGTGCAGGCGGCAACTGGCAGAGAAGTGCGGGCTGACCCTGGACCCCGAGGCCGACTCCGAGTACTTGTGTAGATATACCAAACCTCGCAAGGACCACGATGTGGCAGAGAGACGAGGGAAAAGTGACAAGCAGGAAGACTCAAGCCAGGATGCCACTCCCCTGTACCCCAGGGCCAAGGCCATGGCCAGGACCTGCGCTGCCGAGTCCCAGGATTGCTCCCAGCTCCCCCTGGCAGCGACCTGTCCAGCCAGGAGCTGCTGCTCAACATGGAAAACCAGAGAGGAGGCCAAGGGGTCTCGACCAGCGACGCCTCCGCTGCCTTCTTCCCTGGACGAGGCGCCTCCTTCCCCGAAGTGCCAAGGTCCCCGAAGCGATGCCAGGCTCACCTCTGCAGCAGGCAGACTCCCTGAGCCACGCGAGGGACTGGCCGCTGCTCCCCGAGGCCTGAGCCAGGTTTCCTTCAGGGCCAGAAATGCCTGTGGTTGAGGATGAGGAAAAGGTAGATGAGCGAGCCAAGCTGAGTGTTGCTGCCAAGAGATTGCTCTTCGGGGAGATGGAGAAATCGTTTGACGAACAGAACATCCCAAAGAGACGCTCAAGAAACGCAGCTGTGGAACAATGTCTGCGTCGCCTGCAGAACCGCTCACACACCCAGCCTGTCACCACTGAGGAAGTGGTCATCACTACCACGTTACAGGCTTCTGCTCACCAAAAAGCTTTAGCCAGGAACCAGGCAAATGAGGACATAAAGTCTGCCGAACCAGGCGAACCTGATTCCTCCACGCTGAGCTTAGCGGAGAAGTTGGCCTTGTTTAACAAATTGTCTCAGCTTGTCTCCAAAGCCATTTCCACCCGAAACAGAATAGACGTGAGGCACAGGAAGCCGAACGCTCGCTACCAGACTCAGCCCATCACACTTGGAGAGGTGGAGCAGGTGCAGCGCGGGAAACTCATCTCTTTCTTGCCTACTGTGAACACATCTGTATCTACCCCGGCCTCTGCAGTTGCTCCCACCTATGCGAGGGACCTTCGGACAAAGCCATCTGTTGACAGCAGTACAAGTGCCACTGATTATAAGTTCACTTCTCCCGTAGAAAATCAGGACTCTCCAGTCAGAAGCATTCTGAAAACACAGGGCTGGCAGCCTTTGGCAGAGAACAGTGGGTGCAAAGGAATGCTGAGGGAATTCGGAGAGGCAGAAAGCAAGAGCCCGCTGATGCCAGCAGATGGTGGCCTTCAGACATATGGATCCTTAGAAGGGCGGAATCTCCCCTCCCCATCCTCAGCAGAGTCAGGGAAGGAGGAAGCTACAAGGAGCCTAAACATGCTGCTGCCAGAGGAAGCTTAGAACTGGGCAGTCCCCCTGCTGCCCACCTTGATGATGACATGAAGGAATATTCTGCTTGCGAAAAGCAGTTTGCAAGTAAACCTGGACACACAGGCCTTTGAAGAGAACGTAGCCGTGGAGAATGGCACCAGGAAGTGTTCGCTCAAAGCAGAATTCGGAGAGCCTGCTTCTGAGCAGACCGGGCCAGCTGCTGGGAAGACCTCTGTTCAGACAGCAGCCCCAGGGGCCTGGAAGCAGCAGATTCCTCAGAGCTGCTAGTTGAGAAAGTTTACAAGAGCCCGTGTGCCCATGTTTGCTGCTGGAGAGGCCAAAGTACCAGGGGGTGAGGGTGTCCTGGATTCACCCAGCAAAACCATGTCAATAAGAGAAAGGCTGGCACTGTTGAAGAAGAGTGGTGAGGAAGACTGGAAGAACAGACTGGCCCGGAAGCAGGAGTACAGCAGAGCTGCCCACCGGCAGCCTGCACATCCAAGAGGCGGAGCAGTCCCTGAAGAAGAAGCGGGTCACAGAAAGTCAGAGAACCAGATGACAATTGAGGAGAGGAAGCATCTCATCTCCATGAGGGAGGAGGCATGGAAGACTAAGGGCAGAGACGCTGCCAACGACTCCACATAGTTCACTGTGGCAGGCAGGATGGTGAAGAAAGGTCTGGCATCACCCACTGCCATAACTCCAGTCTCATCTCCTCTCTGCAGCAAGTCGAGGGGTACTACCCCAGTTTCCAAACCCTTGGAAGACATTGAAGCCAGACCAGATATGCAGCTGGAATTGGACCTGAAGTTAGACAGGCTGGAAACCTTCCTATGAAAGCTGAACAACAAAGTTGCTGGGATGCAGGAGACAGTCCTGACGGTCACTGGTAAATCTGTCAAGGAAGTGATGAAGTTGGATGACGATGAGACCTTTGCCAAATTCTACCGCAGTATGGATAACAATACACCGAGAAGTCCTGTGGAGCTAGATGAAGACTTCAATGTTATTTTTGACCCTTACACACCCAAATTGACGTCCTCCATAGCAGAGCATAAGTGCTCAGTTAGGCCCAAACACAGGGTCCAGGCTTCCAAGAACCCCCTTAAAATGCTGGCAGCAAGAGAGGATCCCCTTCAGGAGTACACAGAGCAGAGGCTGAATGTGGCGGAATCCAAACAGGCATGAAAGTGGAAAAGATGTCACCCAACTCCAACTTCTCTGAAGTGACTCTGGCTGGCTTAGCCAGTAAGGAGAACTTCAGCAGCATTAGCCTGCGGACTGTCAACCTGACAGAGCGGAATTCCAACAACAGCACAGTGCCTTACAAGAAGCTCATGTTGCTGCAGATTAAAGGAAGAAGACACATGCAGAGAAGGCTGGTGGAACCCCGTGCCTCGTCACTCAACAGTGGGGACTGCTTCCTTCTGCTCTCTCCACAGTACTCCTTCCTGAGGGTAGGAGAGTTTGCGAACGTCATCGAGAAGGTGAAGAAGGCTTCTGAACTTGCAACCTTAATTCAAACAAAAAGAGAGCTTGGAGGGCTGGAGAGATGGCCTAGCGGTTGGGAGCGCCGACCGCTCTTGCAGAGGACCCGGGTTCGATCCCCAGCACCCACATGGCGCCGTCTGAAACTCCAATTCCAGGAGAACTCCAGTTCCAGGGGAATCCGACACCCTCTTCTGACCTCCGCGGCACTGCACGTCACGGGTACACAAACTTCCATGCAGACAACACATTCATACACATACAGAAATTAAAAAAAAAAAAAAAAAAAAAAGAGAGCTTGACTGTAGAGCTACATACATCCAAAGCATCGTCGAGGAAGGAATTAACACACATACTCATGCTGCCAAAGACTTCTGGAAGCTCCTGGGTGGTCAGACCAGTTACCAGTCTGCTGGAGACCGAAAGGAAGATGAACTCTATGAGACAGCCATCATAGAGACAAACTGTGTCTACTGCCTGAGAGATGACAAACTTATTCCTGACGATGACTACTGGGGGAAGATTCCGAAATGCTCCCTCCTACAATCCAAACAGGTCCTGGTGTTTGATTTTGGTAGTGAAGTTTACGTGTGGCACGGGAAGGAAGTCACGTTAGCACAACGAAAAATAGCGTTCCAACTGGCCAAGCACTTATGGAATGGAACCTTTGACTACGAGAACTGCGACATCAACTCGCTGGACCCTGGGGAATGCAATGCACTCATTCCCAGGAAAGGACAAGGGCGGCCCGACTGGGCAATATTTGGGAGAGTTACTGAACACAATGAGACAATTCTGTTCAAAGAGAAATTCCTTGACTAGACACAGCTGAAGAGACCTACAGAGAAGAGTGCTGGGGAACTGGTCCCACAGAAGGAAGATCCTAGGGCTGACATCAAGCCCTATGATGTGACCCGCATGGTGGCAGTGCCACCAGTCACACAAGGCACTGTCTTGGATGGGGTAAATGTTGGCCGAGGCTACGGCCGGTGGAAGGAGATGACAGAAGACACTTTGAAGTCACCAGCGTTTCTGTGGACGTGTGGCATGTTCTAGAATTCGACTACAGCCGGCTCCCCAGGCAGAGCATTGGGCAGTTCCACGAAGGGGATGCTTATGTGGTCAAGTGGAAGTTCATGGTGAGCACCACAGTGGGAAGCCAACAGAAGGGAGAGCATCCCATGAGAGTGGCCAGCAAAGAGAGGTGTGTCTACTTCTTCTGGCAAGGCCGGCACTCAACCGTCAGTGAGAAGGGCACGTCGGCTCTGATGACGGTGGAGCTGGATGAGGAAAGGGGGCCCAGGTCCAGGTTCTGCAGGGCAAGGAGCCCCCCTGTTTTCTTCAGTGTTTCCAGGGAGGTATGGTGGTGCACTCTGGACGGAGGGAAGAGGAAGAAAATGTGCAAAGTGAATGGAGGTTGTACTGTGTGCGAGGAGAAGTGCCTGTGGAAGGGAACTTGCTGGAGGTAGCCTGTCACTGCAGCAGCCTGAGGTCCTGGACGTCCATGGTCATTCTGAACGTAAACAAAGCCCTCATTTTCCTGTGGCATGGATGCAAAGTTCAAGGCCACATGAAAGAGGTTGGAAGGACTGCAGCAAATAAAATCAAGGAACAATGTCCCCTGGAAGCAGGACTGCACAGATTGCACAGTAGCAGCAACGTGACAATACATGAGTGCAAAGAGGGATCTGAGCCACTGGGATTCTGGGATGCTCTGGGAAGGCGAGACAGAAAAGCCTATGACTGCATGCTTCAAGATCCTGGAAGTTTTAACTCCGCCCTGCCTGTTCATCCTGAGCAGCTCCTCTGGAGACTTCTAGGCCACCGAGTTCATGTACCCTGCACATGCGCCCTCTGCCGTGAGCTCCATGCCCTTCCTGCAAGAGGATCTGTACAGTGCGCCACAGCCAGAGCTTTTCCTCGTGGACAATCACCACGAGGTGTACCTCTGGCAAGGCTGGTGGCCCATCAAGAACAAGATCACAGGTTCTGCCTGCATCTGCTGGGCCTCCGACCGGAAGAGTGCCATGGAGACTGTCCTGCAGTACTGCCAAGGAAAGAACCTCAAAAGACTGCCCCTGAAGTCTTACCTTATTCATGCTGGACTGGAGCCCTTGACGTTAACCAACATGTTTCCCAGCTGGGAGCACAGAGATGTTGCAGAGATTACAGAAATGGATACAGAAGTTTCCAACCAGATCACCCTGGTAGAAGATGTCTTAGCCAAGCTCTGTAAAACCATCTATCTGCTGGCGGATCTCCTCGCCAGGCCTCTCCCGGAAGGAGTGGACCCTGTGAAGCTTGAGATTTAACTCACAGATGAAGACTTTGAGTTTGCACTGGACATGATCAGAGATGAATTCAGTGCCCTGCCCACCTGGAAGCAGGTAAATGTGAAGAAGGCAAAGGGCCTGTTCTGAGGGTGCAGTGCCCAGGAACTGCTGAAGTCATGTCCAATGCCACGAAACCCGAAAAGTGGATTTTTTTTTTTTTGCACTGGTACCGCTCTTGCAGAGGACCCAGGTTCGATCCCCAGCACCCACATGGCGGCCGAGAACCGTCCAAAACTCCAATTCCAGGAGAACTCCAGTTCCAGGGGAATCTGACGCCCTCTTCTGACCTCCGCGGCATTGCACAACACAGGTGCACAAACCTGCATGCAGACAGTACATTCATACACATACAGAAATAAATAAAATTAAAATAAATAAATAAATAAATAAAAATAAATTTTAAAAAAAGGGTATTTTTGAATCAAAGCTTTCCAAAACATGACCTTATTGAGTCTACTGCTTGTCCTGGAATTGAATATGTTGTAAATGTGTAGTAGAATTCTTTGGAAACTCTCTTTCCAAGGTTCAGGAGAAATGAATAAAAATGTCTCTTCCGTTCACTGCTTGGGTGGCTGCTGCAGCCCGGACGCCCTCTCCCAGCTGCACATTGCCTTTTTTTAAACAGTTCTCTTCATAAAAATGTTATTTTAATAGTTGTGGATTCTAAATATATATATATTTATATAAACCCATATAAATCAAATATGTATTTAACAAAGCAATATGTATTCAATCACTTTCAAATTTCTTTCTTTGGTGTCAAAACAATATTACATCATAGAAGTTGCTTCCTTTGAGCTAGGTCTGCCACCATTCTGTGTTCCATATTCAGGAGTACCCCCTTCAGCATTAAGTCTGACTTGTTCTGAGTTCTGCTTCCGGTGGTAATATGAACAAAGACTTTGAACTTCCTGGCCTGGACTCTGAAGAATCTATGCGAGTCAACCTTTCAACCTTAATGTCACCCCAGAAATGTATAGTGCCTTGTTTTTATGTACAGTGTATATACAGAAAAGTTTGTGCTGCATTTTTGATGCTGGTTTGGAACATTATCTACAGTTTTATTCTTGAATAGTAGAAATAAAAACATCTCAGTTTCTAATACCCATTGTAAACATTACACATGTCATTTTGTGACAAAGGACCTCTGAAATAAAACTTCCAAATAATCACNGCAGGTAAATGAATGGAACTTGAAGCCATTATTGCTAAGTGAAGTAACACAGTCCCAAAAAATAAATAAATGGGGAATGGTTTCCCTCATTTGTGGATGCTAGCACTAAGTCCCCCATTTGAAAGGCAAGCTGACCAAAGTTATTGTTATTATTTCTTTCTATCTGGAAACAACTGTGATGTTATAATGTGAATCTCTTAATGGGCCCTAGAATTAACTTACCACTTACTTTCAGACATGGGAATTAACATATATGGGTGGAAGGTATATATTCATATTTTAGAGTAATACAAAATTAAAGGGAAAAAATGTGAATTCCTAAACATATTTTGGAGTTAACATACAGTTTATTCCCAGAGGACATAATTCTGGTATATATATGGCATTTATATAGGCATATTTTGGAGCAACAGAAATGGGAGGGAAGAACAACATAAGGACTGGGTCAAAGAACAGATTGATGCAGTTAAATTCTGCCCAAAACTATAAACCTCTGCAGAGAAAAACTTTAAAAAGACAGAAAGATGCAAGACGGGGTACACGGGTCTAGATTTGATAATGCTGTACAAAATATATATAAAAGAAAAAAGAAAAAAAAAGATGCAATACATGTATGGGAGAATGCATGAACTGGGGTGGGGTTGGGGGAAGGGAAAGGGGAATATGTCTAAATTGAACTGAAAAATTATGTTTGAAATACACAAAACATCAATAGAAGTATTGTATTTTTTAAAAAATGAAATTAAAAAAAAAACTAACTAAGAATAACTTACCCAGCTAAGCTGTCCTTCAAGAATGAGGAAGAAATGAAATGAAATACTCTCCCAGACACACAAAAACTAAAGAAGTTCATCATTATTAGGACTGCCTCATGAGAATTACTTAATACCATTCTTTAAATTATAACAGAAGACCACTAATTAATAATGAAATATAGAATATCCAAAATTCAACAGTAATAATCATATTCAATGTACTTTGAACTAAAATAATGGTATATGAAGCAATTTTATCTGTAATATGACAATTCATAAGCAAATCTATTAAGTATAACTAAAATATTGTCTAGGAATACAAATTACAATTATATAAATTTTGACATTAAAAATGTAAAGGTAGGATAATAAAAGTACAAATGTATACACAATCAAATGTATTATCAGCTTGAAATAGCCTGTTATGTTTTATGTAAGCTTCATAATGGGAAAAATTCAAAGCATCCACCTCAGAAAACTATCAAACCATGAAGATACCAACAAAGGAAGAAAGTGTATACATGAAAACAAATTATAAAATGTCAATTGGAAGTCCTGGCTAACATTTAGCAACCAGTCACACATTGAATGATTAAGCAGATTTGAAAAGTTTGCTCTTTTGTTGATATTTAATTAAAAAAAAAAAAAAAGACTTCTTTGCTTTAGTGAAAACTTTTGCTACAAATAATTTTACTAGTAATATTATCGTTAATTGCTGGTACAAGGTTTGAATTATTTTTAATTTATTTTTATATATGTGAATGTTTTGTCTACATGTATGTAAGTACACCAGTACACCAGCGTCATGCAATGCCCAGAGAGGCCAGAGGAGGAAGACAGTCCCTAGAACTGGAGTAATGAAAGGTTGTCATCCATCATATGGGTGTAAGGTCAGCCAATGCTTTTAACTGCTGATCCATCTCTCCAGTTCCCACCAGCATCAATTTGGAGAGAAAAAGTATAAGAGCATTTCTTAGCTCTTAGTATCCCTGTTTGATTTGAGACTAGCACCTAAGCAAAACTAATATCCATGGAACTTAAAAACCCCTAAGAAGTAGACATGTGGGATTAAGGAGACAGCTCAGAAGGTAAAATGCTTAGTGTGCAAGCATGAGGACCTGAGTTCATAACCCCAGCACCCACAAAAGCCAGGTGTGCTGGTCTGTATCTGTAACACCAGTGCTAGTGGCACAGGAGGCTTGCTGCAAACAGTTTAGGTGAAAAACTGGTGAGCTCCAGGTTCAGTGAGACACCCTGTCTCAAAACATAAGGTAGAGGGCCAGAGAGATGGCTCAGTGGATCCAGTATTGCTCTTCTAGAGGACCTGAATTTGTTTCCCAGCACCCAAGTAACTTCCTGTAACTCCACTTCCAGGGAATCTGATACCCTCTTGTGGTCTCTGTGGGCAGCCGCACCCATGTGAACATACCCAAATACCGGAAAATAAAATATTTTTTAAAAGTAAATAAATAAGATGGAGAGAAATAGAGCAAAATACTCTATATAAGAAAATAGCCTCTGGCCTCCATATGCACATACATGGGCAAGTACACCCACACAGACACATACACTATACACATCAAGAAAAGAAAAAAAAAGATATGAAAATTAAAATCATCTTCTACCTGTTAAATTCACAAGTCTTGTTATTTATTATAGTACCAAATCATTTCACTGTATATAATACAAAAGCAAAATCTTAATTCTATATTAGTAGAAAATCAATGGTTGACAAATTATGAAAACCATACATTCACTATAAACATTAAACGAATCCAAAATAGAATTAGTACACTGTGTAATAAATATATTATGATGAGAAATAGCAAGGGATTAATCAACTTTCCAGTAGATTAACTGTCCATCAGCAATACCAATACTAAATTCAAACTCACCCATTGTGTCTACTCCTTTCCTGCCAGCACGACCAACCATCTGCTTATAAGTAAGAATATCTAGAGACTGGCCACTGAAAATTGGAGTTCGGATGATCACACGGCGTGCAGGTAGATTCACTCCAGAAGAAAGAGTAGATGTTGCTGCCAAAACCCGAATAAGACCTTGACGGAAAGCTCCTTCAATTATATCCCTCTCTTCAAAGGTAAGACCTAAATAAAAACCAGGTTCCCAAACATAGTCATATATAATGAAAATACATTCAATCACTTATAAGGATCAGAAAGTCTGCTAGGAGTCCTTCATGATTTTTACACTATGGTTAAGACAAAAATAGGTAAGGCTACCTATTTAAGAATCTCTTGAGAAAAAAAAAAAAAGGCAGAAAAAAAAAATCTCTTGGGCTGGAGAGATGATTCAGGAGTTTAGAGCACTGGTTGCTCTTGCAGAGGACCTGGGTTCAATTCCCAGCATGCACAAAGAGGCTAACAACCATCCGTAACTCCAGTTCCAGGGGATCTGATGGCTTCTTCTGATCTCTGCTGGCATTGCACAACACAGGTGTACTCACACACATGCAGGCAATACAGTCATATACATAAAATAAAAATAATAAAATAATAAAAAAAAAGAATCTCATCTTCCATCCCTAGTATACCTCAACTTTTACACAGGTAAGTAAACAGCGCCTGTATTTTAGATTCCTATTGTTTGAGGTAGAATTGATGTTCTCTGTTGCAGTTACTTATCTTGCATTGTCACATGAAAACAGCCACAAGAAAAGTGAGTAGGACTGTGCTCCAATGAAGCTTTATTTATAAGAACAGATGGCATCAGGCGTGGTGGCGCATGCCTGTAATCCCAGCACTTGGGAGCCAGAGGCAGGCATATCTCTGTGAGTTCAAGGCCAGCTTGGTCTACATAGCAAGCTCCAGGCCAGCTGGGACTAAAAAGGGAGACCCTGTCTCAAAAGACCCAAAAAAAAAAAAAACAGATGGCAGGTTAAATTTAACTAGTATACTACAGATTGATAGCCTCTGTTCTTCTGTGTGGATATGTATTCACACAAACAATTTTTTAAATTTATATAATGGTATTTATCATTAAAATTATATATATAAATAGATCATAATAAAAAAGTTAAATAAAAATAAGTATTAAGTCTCTAACCTCAGAAAACATATTCTACATGATCATATTCTTAGCACATATGATCACAGATAAAACACTTCCTGACAAGTTTTTTAATTCAGAAATTGTCATAGTTTTGCAATTTTGACAACCTAGCCATTTGATTTTTCACTTCTATTCAATTCAATATGACAACTTTGAAAATAAATTTGACTTTGCTTTATTTGTGAGAGTATCACCTGACATAAAAGGAGACAGTAGCATAAATTTGAGGAGAAAGTATCACTCTAACATAAATTTTAAGGAAACAAAGTACAGAAAGGCATATATTTTAGAATTTACTTTCCTAACAGTTCAAAATCATCCACTACCTCCTGCATCTATCCTATACATATAAGTAAGTTTAAGAATGTCTGTTTTAGAGGTTGGAGAGATGGCTCAGTGGTTAAGCACTGGCTTCCAGGTTCGATTCCCAGCACCCACATGGCAGCTAACAATCATCTGTAACTCCAGTTCCAGGTGATCCAACATCCTTCTGACATTCCCAGATATTGCATGGCACAGGTACACTTACATAGAGGCAGACGATACACTCATGTACATAAAATAAAAACAATAAATAAAAAAAATTTTTAAAGAACATTTGTTTTACTCTGGCTTAACTAATCTACACTATTTAAGATGAAATCTACAAGTATTAAGTGTGACTAACAAGAACTAAATTCACATAAATATAAAAATGAAGGAATGATGAAAGTTTGGAGAAAGCTGGTCAGTATAGATTATGAATAAGGAATACCTGCATGATGAAATGCTACTCCCCATGGTACAGTGTTTCTTAACACAGAGTCCAGTCCTGAGGGTGAATGCTTTAACTGATCCATCACTTCCAGAAGGCCCTTTTGCTCCAGAATCACTGGTGGAAATTTAGATGAATTTACTAATCCTGTCACCAAGAAAAAAAAATGGTTTCCTCAGTGAGGGTTACCTAAATCATGACAGAAATAAAAACCAGATTCAGAAACTACTGCATACTATTATCACCTCTGATCTTTTTTTTTTTTTTTTTTTTTTTTTTTTTTTTTTTTTTGTTAGACAAGGTCTCCCTGTAGCCCCCATGTGGCCTGGAACTCTGACCTCAATCTCATAGAGATTTGCCTACCGAGTGCTGGGATTAAAGGCATGCACTACCACACCTGGCTCATCCACTGGACACTTGTGAGAATGAAACTTTGTGTGTGGCTTGAAGCAAGAACTTGTAAGACCTGTCCTGGAAGATCTCACATTATCTGATATCTCTGTGGGCATTCAGTTGCCTCTGTGAGTTATCTATCTATAGCAGGAAGGTTCGGGATATTACAATGATTCTTGCTTCGCCCTATCTCTGCAAAGTTCCAGGCCCCTTCCCTTGAGGCATTGAGCAAAATGTCACACCTCTAGTTACCTGTTGCACAAACCGGAGCTCTGTAGCCCCCCCGATTAGAACCAAGGTGGCTCACCCCTCCCTTCCACCTACCCCCTACTTCCTTGCCCAGAGCACAGTAGCCTTCAATATATAGACCTCACTGACAGAAAATAAACGGAGTTCCTATTCTCCCCGGCTCTCCATGTGTGTGAGTCCGTTCACTTCCACAGATGATCTCCTGCAGTTTTCCCTCCCCCCTTCTTGCAGGAGCAAAGTCTAGAGACTGTCAGCCTGTAGGCAGGAGACAAGTCCTGGAGCTGAGCCAAGAAGGGAAGGACAGCATGTGGAATGCGGTCACTCGTGACTCAAAGACACTGAACAACGACAGACACTGTGATGTAACTGGTATGAGATGTGACTTGAACCTGAAGAATCTGTAAATCTTCATAAGCTGTTCTAATAATGTATGCCAAAGTTTAAGAAGTTCAGCTATATGGAGACGCCATGTTCAAGGGTGGGGGTCATGGGAGCCTGCTAAAGAAAGGACTCTGATTATCACATGTTATGATTTGAGTATGAAATGACCCCAAAGGCTCAATGCTTGGTTCCAAGACAGTGGCACCATTTGGGGAGATTACAGAGCTTTTAGTAGGCGGGTCCTGGCTGACAGCAATTGGCCTTGAAGATGCACCTTTCGGGGTAATGCACACCTGGGATGCCAGTCAGTGCTCTCTGTTTCCTGTTGGCTGCTGTGGTGGTTTGAATGAGAATGCTCCCCATATGCTTCAAGTATTCAGACATTTTGTCCCCAGTTGGTAGTGCTGTTTTGGAATGTCTTAGCAGGTGTGGCCATGCTGGAGGACCTACATCACTGGGGGTGGGCTTAGAGAGTTGAACAAGCCTTGCCAGTCTCCCGTTGTGCTCTCTCTCTCTCTCTCTCTCTCTCTCTCTCTCTGATTCCTGTATTCACTGGAAGATGTGAACCTCAGCTTTCTGCTCCAGCTCCTGCCACCATGCCTCCCCACCATGATGGACTCTAATTCCCTGGAACCATCAATTGTAAGCTCAAACTCTTCCTTTTGTAAATTCCCTTGGTCATGGAGGTTTCATCACAGCAACAGAAAAGTGACTAATACAGCTGCTATGATGTGAGGAGGCCCAGCTGCTCTTCTACTTCCATGAACTCTGCAACATCCTCCCTACCATGATGGACTTGTACCCTCTGAAACAATAAGCCAAAAGAAACCTTCCCTCTCTTAAGTTGCTTCTGTCAGGTATTCTGTCACAGTGACAAGAAAAATAATACACCAATTCAAACCCTAAAATCAAGGTCCTTGCTCATGTCCCAGCAAGCTGCATGTCACCACTGCCTAAGCTCTTAGTTCTCAGTGAAAATTGTTCTAGCACCTCTGACACTCATCCAATAACGATACATTACATTCTACCTCTGCTTTTCTATGCAACTTCTCACCTAGAAAGACTTTAAACATAGAAATTATACTTTCTTAACAAAGCTTCCAGATTTTTGGATTCCTGAACTTACAAAACATCTTGTTAAAACATATTTTAATGGGCCGGAGAGATGGCCTAGTGGTTAAGAGCACCCACTGCAAGACTGCTCTTGCAGAGGACCCAGGTTCGATCCCCAGCACCCACGTGGTGGCTGAGAACCGTCTGTAACTCCAGTTCCAGGAGAACTCCAGTTCCAGGGGAATCCAACACCCTCTTCTGACCTCTGCAGCATTGCACAACACAGGTACACAAACCTACATGCAGACAGTACATTCATACACATAAAAAAAATAAAGAAAATTCAGCCGGGTGTGGTGGCGTACGCCTTTAATCCTAGCACTTGGGAGGCAGAGGCAGGCAGATCTTTGTGAGTTCAAGGCCAGCCTGGTCTACAGAGTGAGTTCCAGGATAGCTGGAGCTACAGGGAGACCCTGTCGCTAAAAGACAAATAAATAAATAAATAAATAAATAAATAAATAAATAAATAAATAAATAAATAAAATTAAAAAAAATTCTTTTAAACATATTTTAATATGTAATATGTGTATGTGTGTGTGTTTGGTTTTCTTGAGACAGGGTCCCACTGTAGCCCCAGCTGGCCTAGAACTTGCTATGTAGAACAGGCTGGACTTGAACTCACAGAGATCTACGTGCCTCTGCCTCCCAAGTGCTAAGACCAAAGCCATGCACTACCAGACCTGGCATTATTTTTCATTTTTAGGTAAACTTCAAATTCTGAGGATCCACAGGGGGTCACCAATATTTTATTTTGTTAAAGGCAATTAACATATCAAACTATTACCCATTATTATCTTTATTTCAAAAGAACTCTTTTTTGTGTTTGCATGTTCACATGTGTAAAGATCCACATATATGTGTGGGTGAGCATGAATGTGTGTGCACATGTGTGTGCAGGTCAGAAGACAACCTTAGGTGCTATTCCTCAGAAGCTGTCCACCTGTTTTTTGAGGCACAGGCTCTCTCTAGCCTGGAACTCACCAAATAGGATAGGCTAGCTGACCAGCCTCCCCAGTGCTGGACTACAAATACATACCGCCATGCTTGGCTTTTCTTTTTCTTTCCTTTTTTTAAAATGTGATTTTGAAGATCAAATACATGCCTTTGTGCTTGCAATGCAAGCACTTTACCAACTGAGCTAGCTCTCTTCAGCCCCTAACAAATAGTAAGAATAATTTCAAATTTTAAACTTCAGTTTTATGAAAAATGTGCTACTTCATCTTTATTTTCCAGAGAAAATTTCAACACAAACTAGGATGCAATCTAAGCATACATTTGGGATCCACTGCTATAGATTAAAGTTAACAAAACTCATAAGAAAATGATAATGATTCTGATCTTTAAGGAATACAAGTTGTAATGGCACAATGTAATATAAGTTAGCTTGGTACAGAAAGTACCAGGTAAGATGGACTTGAAGAGATGCTACAATAATACAAAGCTAATCCACTCAGCAGCCAGTATAAACTTCAGCAAAGCTCACTTGCTCCAGCAAAGTGTGAGTCTACTACTTACCATCATGATGCCACTGGCAAAAAGAAGCAATAAAATATCCCAATATCCCATGACTAGAACAGGTCTACTTCTAGAACTTCATAGCAAAGACACCTGGGATTTAGAAAACTGTCTGTGATAATTCCTCATTTATATGAAAACATCATTTATTGACAAGTAACTCACTTCTAAGATAGGAGGAGAAGGAGAGGGGAAAGACTGAGTACTAAATATACAAATTAAATTTCATAAAACTGAAGTCTTTAATTATAGACATTTTCAACTTTAATATTTTGGGTACAATCTTAAGTATTTTATAGAATTTCCAAGAAAAGAATCAATAAAATACAAAGAAGAGAAGAAAAAAGAAGGAAACAATATTCAAGGTTGATATACTATTACTTAAAAGGTCCGGGATTGGACAAAATACTATTGAGATGTGCAAGAAAGTATGTCCTCAACACGAGGTAAAACAAGCAAAAGAAACATCTTTGAGAGAGTTCATACATTAGAAAAGCAAAGACCCCAAATGATTACAGATTACAGGCTAGGTCACAGTATTCATCTTATAATCAGTTAAAAAAAAAAAAAAAAAAAAAGCAACTTGGTTATAGCAACATATTAAATGACCATTGTAATTAAGAAGGAACAAACTGATAAACGCAACAACTCAAATAGGCCTACAAAACATAAAACATATATATGCATATACTCTATGAAATCAATTATATGAATTTCTTAGAAAAGGCATAGCAATCTAAAGCCACAGAAAGCCTATCAGTAGTTGTCTGCAGCTGACAAGAGAGAGATTACCAGGAAAAAAGAGCAGAAAAGAATACTTCAAAGTAGTGGAACCATTCTATATGTTGATTATAATGGTGGACAGACATGAAAATTCATCAAATTATACACTTAAAATATGTCTTTTAGTATGTCTGTTAGTATATATAAATTATATACAATAAAACTAATTTTATTTATATATATACATGTGTATATTTATACACACACACATATATAAACACATATTTGATTTTTTTTGGAGTCATACATTTGGAAATTAAAGAAAGATCTGGGGGAGAGAATATATATATAGTTTTGCATACAATTTAGAGACCTGAGAAATCAATCTCTCAAAGCCCATGGATCCAAAATAAAGAAACTTAGTGTATACATATGTAAACCCAGTACTCAAAATCTGAAGACAATTAGTCTGAGTATATGTACACATTCTCAATAATAAGGACAAAAGAGGATTAGAACTACAGAAGCATAGTTTCCTAGACAGGCAGTGACAATGATGAAACAGAGATACACAGTAAATATGGCAACTTCCACATGAAACTCACCCTCAGATTGATGCTGTAGATTATAAAGCTCTCGTGCAATGATATCTGCTAGCTTCTCACACCATTTTTTGGATGGACAAAAGAGTAATACTGAATGGTTATCATAAATAGTTTCATAACATAAACTAACAATGTAGTCTTCATCTCCCTAAAAAACAGAAACAGCTATCAGTCATACCTTCAAAACATTTGCATACATTTCAAATTACACATTTTTATTTTTATTTTGTGTGTATGAGTATGTTGCCTGCATGGTTGTAAGTATATCCATGTCATGTAATACCCACAGAAGGACAGAAGAAGGCATCAAATCCCCTGAAACTGGAGTTACTGACAGTTGTCACCCATTATGTCGGGGCTGGGATTTGAACCTGGGTCCTCTGCAAGAGCAGTCAGTGCTCTTAACCACTGAACCATCTCTCCAGCCCCCTCAAATTACATATTTTGATTCATGAAAAAAAGTTTTCCTACTCAAAGGATATAATAAAAATCATTTATAATAAAAACAAACCTCATAATGCCAGGTAAGAAGTAAATGTTTTTTATGTATTCAATATTTACTGTGCTCTAACTCTCGGACAGTGGTGAGCAAAACATAGTCCTAATTGGCAAGGGGTTTATTCACAGTATCTCTGAGAAGACACACAAGAAAATACTAAACAATCACAAGATACACAGGAGAGAGATTTGCAGTGTTTTGAAGTAAATATGTGTAAATCATATTTTATATCAGAGATTTGACAAAGACCTAAAAGAAAGGTTTCTCTCAGAAAATAATTCAGCTTAGGGGTGAAGGAAGAGATGCACTACCTCAATGAAAAGTACACTTTTCAGGCAGAATGCAGAGTTTGTATAGAGGCTTCTGTAGAAGCCTGTCCATACTGAAAGAATGTCCATGTGTGTAAGGGCATGTGAGAGAAATTTTCATTTATCAAATACTTTACAAATGCTACACACAGGAAAAAAATCATACTTTATTCTTATCAAAAAGAAGCCTTATATTCTACTTCACAGGTAAAGACAGAAAGATCAGAGAGGTTTTAGAACTCAATCCCTCAGCCATTTTCTGTATCTCTGTTCAGTGTCCAAAGAAGTTCTACCTGACTCCTAAAATGTTTTCATTCAATATACTATATATTAGACCTACCATTTAACAAATTACTGTATAATGTAAACCAAATCACAAAAAATCCTTTCCTAGTTAACTAGAAAAACAAAATCTTTTTTTTTTTTTTCGGACTTTTTGAAACAGGGTCTTCCTGTAGCTCTGGCTGTCCTGGAACTTACTATGTAGACCAGGCTGGCCTTGAACTCAGAGATCGGCCTCCCAAGAGTAAGTATTAAAGGCATGTACCACCATGCCCAGCTACAAATTCATTTTTAAATGTTTATATAGCTAGACAGACAAACAGATATTTCAGGAAATGATCATTTACCACATTCCTTCTCTAGCTATCCTCATCAACTGTTTAAGGTAAAATTAGCTTAGTATTAATTCTAATGGATATGAATGCAGTTTGCAATCTCAAATTCTATAATTGAAAATTGTTAGGTGCTTGGCAAAAAATGTAAAGATACTGACAGTAGAGATGTAAAATGATTTACCTTTACTTGTAGCATGGGTTGAAATTCTCTCACAAGCTTCATTGAAGAGTCATATATGAAATTTCCAATTTTTATTGACTCTAAAAGTGGTACGGGACGAAAGTCAGTACGGTACAGTTCAGCATTCAACCAGGAAGCTACCAGCTCCAAATTAGGAAGAGTGGCACTCATGCCAACAATCTGCACAGGATTAGATAAAAGCCTGGATGAATCTTCCTTACTGTGAAAAAGAAATGAAAATCACATTAGAAGGTACATAAAAATTAACAAGTAGTGCTACCAGCAATATTCTTGATATCCTTTGGTATACCCATGGAGACATTTCTATACAGTGCAGACCTAGGAATAAAATAACTAGATGACTGGTAAGATATTCAAGTTTAACAAATAATATGAAGTTATTTTGCAGGGAGACTGACTCTATTACAGTAACACTCCCACAGTCTGTGTGCTCTATTGTTATACAATCTTGTCACCATTTGACAGTTCTAGTGTTGATCATTTTAATGACAGAGTATATGGAGATGGTAATACTTGTTTAAAGAAGTAATTTATATTTATTTGATTACTGATGAGACTGAGCACAATGTCATACTTACAGACCACTTGGATAGTCTTTGCAAACAGCTGTTTAAGTTTCTCATTGATATAATGGACTATATTTTTCATATCATAGCATTTTTAAATATTATGGACACTGAGTCTCTTTCTATGGCATTATATTTTCTTTTTTTTTTAATTTTTTTTTTATTAATTTTTATTTATTTCTGTATGTGTACAAATGTACTGTCTGCATGCAAGTCTGTGCACCCGGGTCGTGCAATGCCATGGAGGTCAGAAGTGGGTGTCGGATTCCCCTGGAGCTGGAGTTCTCCTGGAATTGGAGTTTCAGACGGTTCTCAGCCGCCATGTGGGTGCTGGGGATCGAACCCGGGTCCTCTGCAAGAGCGGTCGGCGCTCTTACCCACTAGGCCATCTCTCCAGCCCTATATTTTCTTTTTTAATTCCTAACATGGATGACTAAATAATTATCAATATTTCTTCTCTTATAATATTTATATTTTATATTATCAATTTCTCTTTTAAAACTACTTTAGTTACATTTCACAAGTTGGTTGAGATAGCTTTATAGTTCAAAAATATTTTCTATCATGGTTACTTTTTAATACAAAAAATAGTCCAAAATATATTATTTACTTTTCAAACACAAAAACATTTTAAAAAATTTTTTTTATTAATTTTATTTATTTCTGTATGTGTATGAATGTACTGTCTGCATGCAAGTTTGTGCACCCGTGTCGTGCAATGCCGCGGAGGTCAGAAGAGGGTGTCGGATTCCCCTGGAACTGGAGTTCTCCTGGAATTGGAGTTTCAGACGGTTCTCGGCCGCCATGTGGATGCTGGGGATCGAACCCAGGTCCTCTCCAAAAGCAGTCGGCGCTCTTAACCGCTAGGCCATCTCTCCAGCCCCACAAAAACATTTTTTAAGTCATGTATTCCTTACATTTATTTCAAGCTGAACTCTACTGTCTCTGCAGAACATATTTGTGTAATTCCAGTCTTCAAAACATATTGACTTGCTTTATGGCCCAGCATGTGACTCTTTTTTTTCTTACATATATTCCATGTAAAAGGGAGAACACATACACTAATTTTGTTTGAGAGTTTGGGGTGATTTGTTGTTGTTTTGGGACCTAAAATCCTCCTGCCTCTGACTCCCCAGTGCTAGGATTGTAGATTTTGTCAACTATTTTATATGCACACATTAGGTCAAATTTATTTACTTCATTAGCCATATCCTCTCTCTCCTTAGTGATTTGGGATATAGATAGTTATCTTCTATCATATACTGAGTGACATGTGTTCAAATCTTAACTGGAAAAAACTTAAGAGCCCAGCAGAATGAATGAAAATAAGTTAAGTAATATTGGCTCTAAATTTCACAACTCTGGTCAAAATAAAATAAAAAATAAAGGCATTCATAATAATTCTGAGGAAACTTCCCAAACAGAATCTAAAATAATAATAATAATAATAATAATAATAATAAAGACCCAAGCATAGTGTGCCTATAATCCCAGCACTTGAGGGGCAAAAGCAGGAGGATCATAAAGTCAAGGCCAGCTTGAGCTATATAGAAAGTCCTTGCTCAAATTAAAAATTGTCTGAACTAAAAGATGAAGGATCAGCATGGTATCGAGTCTCTCAAAATGAGAAAGTAAAGTAATACCTGGCAACTCTAAAGAAAAAAATTATCTTTTTTCATGAACAATATGAAATAATTATAAGGCACTTTTAAATATGAAAACCCACAAAAAGCTAACCATAGTAGTGTGTTCAAAGAAATAAAGTAGAACGTCTTAGAAGTTATCCCTAACCCAAAATGAGCAAATAAATCAAGAGTCTCTGTTTGAATCAAAAGGAAATAGAAATAAAAGCCAATGACAAAGATGACTATTGTGTAGCTCATGAACAAACTGACCAATTGTCTAAATTGAGAAACTTCAAAATGATCCCTTGGATAGAATAGCAAATGTGCTAGAATGTAGTGGTTGAAGATTTACATGACTAGAGACAAAGGTAGGGATAAACTATCAAAAAGCATGTAGAAAACCAAGCTTACAAACAAGGAAGGTATTTATTAGTATCAGAGAAACCAAGTTTTTCTAATGGCAAGAGCAATCAATCACAATTCACTATAGCTGAATTAACAATGGCACACAGTGATATTACCGTAACACTGAATAATGATCCAAACAAAATTATAATTACATTTGAAGAATGGGAAGATGATACGTAGAACAAGGAGAGACTGCATGGAAAGGAGACTGGGCATGAATTAATAGAAAATACAAAAGAGAACAATATCCTCATTTCCAAAAGAAATCAATGCCTAATATTAAAACTAAAAATTCAAGCAGCTGCATTTAGAAATACTGCTGTAATATTTTTTTTAATTTAAGCTAGAAGAGTTGACAGTATACACTTATGAAAGTAGAGACTGAATAAACCCTATTTTACAAAATTCATCATTGCTACTTAAGTATATGTCTAATTGACAAATACAAATGCTAGATCTTTAATCTATCAAGAAAGTGATATATTAATCTATTAGAAGTTACTTTAGGGACTGGAGAGATGGCCCAGTGGTTAAGAGCACTGACTGCTCTTGCAGAAGACCAGGGTTTGATCCCCAGCACCCACATGGTGGCTGAGAACCATCTTTAAGCTGGGTGTGGTGGTGCACGCCTTTAATCCCAGCACTCGGGAGGCAGAGGCACAGGCAGGCAGATCTCTGTGAGTTCAAGGCCAGCCTGGTCTACAGAGTGAGTTCCAGGCCAGCTGGGGCTATAGGGAGACCCTGTCTAAAAAAAATAAAAAGAACTCACTTTAATACTACATCTATTTTACAGAATAGCTATACTGGGCTGTCCCCTATGGCCTGTGGCCTATCTAGCCACATGTTCCTATGCCTGATATCAATGTCAGGTATGGGCTTCTTCATATGAAATAGACCATAAATCCAATGAGAAAGTGATTTGTTACTCCCATAATACTCGTGCCACTATTGCACCAGAGGTCACATCTTGCCAGACCAACTGTTGAAGCATGAAGGATTCAAAACTGGGTAAGATTAATGATTGATTTTCTTGTGTGTGTGTGTGTGTTGTTTTGTGTTTCTTGTTTTTGGTTTTTGGTTTTATTGGAGACAGGGTCTCCCTGTAGCCCCAGCTGGCCTGGAACTCACTGTGTAGACCAGGCTAGCCTTGAACTCATCGAGATCTGCCTGCCTCTGTCTCCCAAGTGCTGGGATTAAAGGCATACACCACCACACCTGGCTCTAATTTTCAACTCTCACCAGAGAAGCTTCCTTATGCAGTAGATGATGATTAACACAGAAACCCACAACTGGCCATTGTGCAGAGAATAAGAGACTACAGAGTGATGATCTCTGAATTGGATGCCTATATCAAACCACTACCTTCCAAGGCTCAGGGATCATTGCAAAAGAGGTGCTGGAAAGACCGTGAGGTGGTAGATAAGCAAAAGGAAACAATTTCTTCCAAACAGCTGGTCAGTTACTGATATGAACTCACAGCAATGATGACAGCATGCACAAATCCCACATAAGTTCAAACCAGACAAAAATCCCAGCATAGATATGAAGTAATGGGTAAGAAACTCCCACTCCACCTGAGGAACTATTAGCAATCACTGGCTGCTGAGAATAGTCTGTCTCTTTTAAGGGTGTGACTCTGGGTAGGTTAACCAGGCTCCAGTGGATGGACATGGAAGGACATTTGGGGAACACAAATTTGACTCTATAGGCCTTAATATATTTACAAATATATATAATTGAGTACCTTCAATTGAGCAGGGAGTAGTAACAAGAAACGTAGATAGGGAAGGGGATCTAAATACTCTCAAAATATGAAGTATGAAATTCTCAAAAATTCAGTAAAAAGGAAAAAAGTGAAACATGAAAATAAAAATAAGTCAAAAATTTTTAAATGTTTGAAAGTAGTCTAAAATCAATATCATTCTTAAGTACTTCTTTTAGAACAAGAATAAACTATATAAGAACTTGTTTGAATAAGAAAGGTACCACATTCCTGTACACAGTACCTGTTCACCTTTACAGATTTTTCCTCAACATCTTTTGAAATCTCAGATATTCAGTATTGTACGTACTCACCAAGAAGCTGATTTCTGAGTAACATAGCAAATTTTGGTCAGCAAAAGTTCCAGAAGATAACCTCGATGAGAGTCTCCCAGCATGTGTAGTTCATCCACAACCACCATTCCTAGGAAGTTTCCAGAGTCTCATTTTACAAATTTTCTCAATTCTAAGATTTTTAAAAACTCAGTATATCTGAGAGTAAACAGTTGTCATAATAAATATCCTGCAAGTGATGTAAAGTTCAAACCATAAAGCAAAATATAGATTCTATATAGTAGCCAATTTTTTTCCAAGATGTTTTCAGAATCTTAAGCAGTCCTACCACAATGTAGTTAATTACAAAAATTCAAGGAATAGCTTATTCAGGGCTAGCCACATCACCAAACCCAGGGAAAACTTCCTGTTATTACTCAGACACTTCTAAATTTGTACTTTTATAAAAAGAAATGCATAATAAACATCTGGTTTTTCAGTGTTAGTGATTTTTACTAGGAGGAAGCAAATTATATTTATATTTGGAAGTTACAACAGTCAGGAGGCTGAGGCAGGACTGCTATGAGTTCAAGGCCAGCATGGGCTACAGAGTGAGAACTTGATTCAATCCCTTTCTCCCAAAAAGAAAAAAAAGTTTCTTGAAAAAAAAATACCAGAAATGGATCAAGAAGAAAAGATGATTTAAAATATCACCCTGCCATAGAACATAAATATGGCCATAAAGCTTTTCCATAATGCCTAGAGAATTAAGCCAATGTAGGCATGTTGAGTAACACTCAAGAATGACTAAAAATTACCAGCAAAATATCTCTATTAGTGCAGTAGCAGCACTTTCATCTTAGGGGTAATCAACAACTATCTAATTGAACTTCAGGCCCATTCAGTAGGAGGAAAATCATGCCCGGTACTATAAACATAGCCAAGTACACATGGCTGGATAGGTAACAGACCCTGGAGAAGAACCCACTTCTGTCACTTTCCTAGACCATTGTAATTTCTTACTATATTCTTAATATGCATCCTTATATTTACAGTAAAGTATACCTCCCACTACTCATTAAGGAAGCCTCTTTTTGCAACAAATGGAGACTATTACAAAGTATTACAACTGGTCAAATGCAGAGTAAGTGACTGTGGGTGCCCAGCCCTAAGTGATACATGTACAAGGCAACTTGTTCACACCTAAGGTTCAGGGAACATCACAGAAGAGGGGGCAGAAAGAATGTAAGAGCCAGGGAGACAAGACCCTTGCTGCTAGTTAATGCATTCTAAACATGAGAGCGAAGTGAAATCCTCACAGTATGATAGTGTAATGAGATCTGCAAATAATGACAAAACCTGCCGGGCGTGGTAGCACACGCCTTTAATCTTAGCACTCGGGAGGCAGAGGCAGGCGGATCTTTTTGAGTTCAAGGCCAGCCTGGTCTACACAGTGAGTTCCAGGACAGCTGGGACTACAGGGAGACCCTGTCTCGAAAAGACCAATAATAATAATAATAATAATAACAAAACCAGTTGACATGCCAAATTGGATGTGGAAATTTTCATAGGCTCCTATCTCAAGATGGTACAGGCAATAAATGGACACTAAGGGAGGAAGAATCAGTTGTCTCCAAGGACTACCTCCATTATCTATCCCCAAGTGGGCAGCCCCAAACACAAGTACACATGAACACCACTAGATGGATTTAGTGCATTACATAAGAATATATATATATATATATAATGCATGTGTGTATATGGACATTTATCAATGTATGCATTGCAGGAGTGGGAGCACATGGGAGGAGGTGGAAGGGACTGGGAGAGGTGGAAATAATGCAAAGATAATACTCATCTATGTCATTTTCAAAAATAATTTTAAAATTTTTTAAAAAGAATTACTAAAAAATATCAACCAGTACTTTTTTTAGTCTCATATTTTCGTTTTCATTTTAATAATGTGTTCTACTTGTATCTAACTGTTTCAATAAAATACTTTCATATATGCATGAAATGTACTCTTATGTATACTCCCTCATTCCTCTCTATTGCCGCGCCCCCCCACACACACACACACATGGACTGGTCCCCTTTCTGCTTTTATATCCTTTTCTAAAAAATTATAATAATAATAATAATCTAGATTCCACATGACAGAAAACAGATTTGTCTTGAGTCTCACTTACTTTGGCAAAAATTATTCCATTCATTTGCCTACAAGCATATCATTATTTGTGGGGTGTGTGTGTGTGTGTGTGTGTGTAAGAGAGAGAGAAGGGGAGAGAGATGTCTTTTCCATTCATCCATTGCTCACTTCATTTGCCCATTTGGATTATTTTTTTGTTGTTTAATTTTTTTTTTTTTTTTAGTTCTATGTACATTTTAGATTTTAATCTCCAATGAGATAACTGGAAAATATTTTTCTTTCTACAGCTGTTTTTTCACTCTGTAAGTATTTTCCTTTGCTGTGCAAGATTTTAGTTTGATGAAATCTTCCTTGTTAGTTCTATTTTTTCCTAAGGTATCCTATCCGGAAAGGTGTGCTTTATCAAAAAGTGATTTCCCAGGGTACTCCTCTACTCTAATAGTTTTAGTAGTTTCAAATTTCAGGTTTCACAGTGAAGTCTTTGGTTAAACTGATCGTTGTACAAAGTGAGAGATAGAGATCTAGTTTCTCTTCTAGATGTGGACATCCAGTTTTTCCAGTACCATTTGTAAAAGAAAGCAGTCCTTTCTCCAACATACAATTTTAGCACCTTTGTCATGGACTAGATGGCTACAGCTGCATAGGTTTATTTCTGAATTTTATTCAACTGGTCTTCATGTCTGTTTTTGTGCCAATACCATACAGTTTTTGTAGTTGTGGCTCTGTAGTATAATTTGAAATCAGGCATACTGATTTATAATCTTTCACTTAGAATTGCTTTGGATATTTAAGGCCATTTTTACTAAAATCAGGCATACTGACTGATAATCTTTCGCTTAGAATTGCTTTGGATAGGGGGCTGGAGAGATGGCCTAGCGGTTAAGAGCACCGACTGCTCTTACAGAGGACCCAGGTTCGATCCCCAGCACCCACATGGTGGCCAAGAGCCATCTGAAACTCCAATTCCAGGAGAACTCCAGCTCCAGGGGAATCCGAGACCCTCTTCTGACCTCCACGGCGTTGCACGACACGGGTGCACAAACCTGCATGCAGACAGTACATTCATACACATACAGAAATAAATAAAATTAATTAAAAAAATTAAAAAAAAAAAAAGAATTGCTTTGGATATTTAAGGCCATTTTTACTTCCATGTGAATATTAGTATTGCTTTCTACTAATTCTATAAAGAATACCATTCGAATTTTGATTGGAATTGCATTGAATCTATAAATTACTTTCAGCAATAAAGCCATTTTAACAATAGTAATTCTGCTAATCCATGAAAAGGGAAGGTCTTTTACCTCCTAATGGCTTCAGTTTTTCAGGGTACTCACTCTGGAGGTCATTTACCTCTTTGATTAGGGTTATTCCTAGGTTTTGGGCCTTTTATTTGGTTTTGGTTTTGAGGCTACTGTAAATAGGAATAACGTCCTGATTTCATTCTCAGTATATTCTCTGTGGTTATATATTTTAAAGACCTATTTGTATACATTAATTCTGTAACCTGCTACTTTTCTGAAAGTAAATATTAAGAATTTTCTGGTGGCATCCTTAGAATCTGTTAAGTATAGAATAATTACCACCTAAAAATACAATGATATGACTCTTCCACTTCTTTTGCATTCCCGTTATTTCTATCCTTTGCTTTATTGCTCTGTTAAGAATTTCAGCACAGGGGCTGGAAAGATGGATCCATGGTTAAGAGCATTGGGTGCTCTTGCAGAAGTACTGGGTTCAATTCCCAGCACATGGTGGCTGACAACCATCTATAACTCCTGCTCCAGGGGATCTGATGCCCACTTCTGACCTCCATGGACATTGCACAAGGTCCACTTGTGCACATGTCCACAGGTCCACTTACACACATGCAAGCAATACACTCATATGCATAGAATAAAATATAAAAATAATAAATATTTTAAATAATAATTACAGCAGAGCTGGGTGTGGTGGTGCTCACCTTTAATCCCAGCATTCAGGAGGCAAAAGCAAGTGGATCTCACGGCCAGCTAGGGCTACAGGGAGACCTGTCTCAAAATTCAAAGACCAAAACAAACAGCAACAACAAAAAAAAAACTCAAGCACAATACTAAGTAAGAGTGAAGACAGTGGATATTTGTTACATAACTGCGTCATGCTCCTGATTTTAGGGATGCCTTTCCTTTTTTCACCATTAGAGATAACAGTGGCTATAGTTTGTTATATATGCCCTTTGTTATGTTGATACGATCTTTTTTTTCTAGTTTATTCAAGGATATTATCATGAATGTATACTACATTTTATTAAAGACATTCTGTGTATCTGTTGAGTATGGTTTTTGTCTTAGGTTCTACTTTATGTGCTAAATTACACTTACCAATTTCCTTACATCAAACAATCCTTGCATCCCTGGTATAAAACCAACTTGTTCATGTACACAATCTTTTAAATGTGTCATTAATTCAGTCTACAAGTATTTTGTTGAGGATTTTCTGCATTTATTCATCACAGAAATTGGTGTTGTTTTCTGTTGTTGCTGCTCTTCTATCAGCATTTGGTTTTAAGGCTTTGTGGACTGCATTTGGAAACATTCCTCCTCTTTCTATTTTATGGAATAATTTGAGGAACAATGGGATTTGTTCTTTTCAAAATACCTTGCAGAATTCAGCAGAAAATCTGCCTTAGAGGATAGAGGTATAAATGTCTTGCTTAGAGATAAATACTCAACAGTCCCTTATTCTCAGCACCTTGAATAGCCATGAGTCTGCATTAACCAATGTTCACTATAAAGAGAAGCTTCCCTGAGAAGGGTGAGAATAGCATTTGATTATGGGTATAAATATAAAGTTTAGAGGGTAGTCTGACAACATGCCAATTTAGTTCTGCCCTAGGGCCTAGGACCTCCCCAGCCATGGATTTTTTTTTTTTTTACTAGATTTATAGTACAAGGTATGAATTCCCTCTTCTGGAATAGGCCTATTATTCCAGAGAGCAGTTGGTTGCCCCATAATAGTCATCCCACTATTGTAGCAGTGGGCATATACTGCTTGGTAGCTTGGTGTTGTGCTGGATAAGACCACTGATCCCTTCTCTCCCCCAGCAGCCTATATAGGTAGGCCCTTCTGGCATTATGAAAGCGAGCCATCAGGAAGCTTCTTCCCTTAAAAATCAAGTTTCATAAATAAATCATCATGTGTGCTAAACCTGTTAAATCACAATAGGGTTCCTGATCCTTAAGAATAGTAGTTAATTTAAAGGAATGATTACTTCTGCTCCATGATGTGATTCAGTTCTGCATTTAGATATGTTTTATATGTAAGATATTTGACCACTAGGTAAAACATCTTTGGAGTGAACAGACAGGCTTTTTGCAAACCTATACAAAACATCTCTGAACATCTGGAGAGAATTGGTCATCTAAAACCGACCCCAAGAATTGGAAGGACATCTTAAAGTTTATACTTTATAGTGGTATATTTAAAACAACTGTTCCGACCAGGCATGGTGGTGCATGCCTTTAATCAGCAGTGGTGTATCTGTCTGGCATGCCTAAGGTCCCCAGCATTGCAAAAGCAAACAAATAAATTTTAAAAACTTAATTTTATATAAAAAACTCCCATGCACTAATGCAGTGAACACCCATCTCCTCATCACCTACATTAATAATCTGGATTTTGCCGTAATTGTTCCCTTTCTGTTGTGGTATGAATGTGAAATGTACCTCGTAGGCTCACATGTTCAAACGCTCAGTCCTCAGCTGGTTGCACTGTCTAGAAAGATTAGTTCCCTAACTTTCCAAGGTGGAGCCTTGCTGGAGGAAGTACGTCACTGAGGGTAGTCCTGGAGGGTTGATAGCCTTGGCCTGTCTCTGGTTCTCTCACCGCCTCCCGACTGGGGGACTAGCCCTGTGGTCCTACAGCCCCAATTCCCTGCCTTGACAGACAGACAGTATCGCCTCTGAAACTGGAGTCAAAATAAACCTGTTCCCCTTTAAAAAAAAAAAAAAAATCCTAGCACTCGGGAGGCAGAGGCAGGTGGATCTTTGTGAGTTCAAAGCCAGCCTGGTCTACAGAGTGAGTTCCAGGACAGCTGGGGCTACAGGGAGACCCTGTCTCAAAAAGACTAAAAAATAAAATATAAATAAATAAATAAATAAATAAATAAATAAATAAATAAATCAACTGTTCCACCTCCACCTATATATATGGGAATAAATATTGAATACTTATTAAATTTTAATAACTAGGGGTAAATCTTTTTGTAAATGTTATTAAGTATCACTGCATTAACTAAAACCTTCATGTATAAGATAAAAATGTTTGTTTCCAGAAGAAATAATAGTAACACACTTAAACTAACTAGGGATACAGACTTGTTCTTAATTTTCAATCCACTCCTAACTTCTACTAGATTTCCAGATACAGCTCTTAGATTAAATGGACACAAACGTTCTCCATGTTTCCCTGTATTATACAAGTGTTAACTCTGGCATTTCTTTTGCTCATAACAAGATAATCTGGTTCAGGAAAAAGTTGGGTTCTACCTCCTTGAACCAGCAGTATGCATTCCAAAAGGTGACAGTCTGGATGATCAAGGTAAACCCTTTCAGCTTGATTCCTGTCTATAGGTATATGATACAATTCCAATTTCTGCCTTCTGGAAAACTATAAATCAGGATATGGGGAGTCTGGGAAACAAGAAAGGGAAAGAACATGCCTCCTCCTCCCTCCGGGATGAAATTTTACTTATGGGTAAATAAAAAGCATTGGTAGATAAGGACTTCAGTGTCAGCTGTGGGCTGCCCTACAAGGAACTGTTAGCTAGGGAGGCCCTGAAAGTCCCCAAAACAAAGGCTATTTGCCTGTAACTTTGGGTGCGCACAAGAAATGGACAATAAGACACTGTTGCTGAAGATATAGCATGCTGAAGATGAGCATGAGAAAAAAAATTATGCTGAGACCTTGCACTGCAAATCAACAGCTGACCTTCATGGTGCCAGACAGCACTATGCAATCCACTGGAAAGAAATGGTCTCCAAAGCTGTTCTACAGACCTCACATGCTGCACTTTTATAAGCTACAGAAGATGTAGTGCAAGTGGCAGCCTGGTACATCTATACCCCCCCCCAAAAAAAATTCCAATTTGATCTGCTCCCTGGGGGGTGGGATGTAAGACAAACAGCTGATTCTGCATCTTTGGTGCCCCCAGTGTCAGGAGACTCTAGAGGCCACATTAGAAAGCCATTCCCATCCCTTTGTCAAAGAGCTATAATGCCAAACTAAGATAACATCGAAGTATATGTGTTTGTGTCCATAGAGTAACTTGTTATAATGGTCAATAATTGTTACTATTTGTGTTTTACTACTAGAATTAAAAGGAGACTTCTAAACAAGCCACCACTCCATTGCAAACAAAACTTGGATAGACCCAAGAGTTTGATGTGACACCTCAGAGAAAAAAATGGATCTTCTTATCTCTCATTCTCTCTTGCCCTCCCCTCCAAAACCCAGGGACTCTCATGGAACAGGTGGGTGTGTCTGGTTGTAAGGGCCAAGGAAGTGCGGTGAATTGTGAGACCACAACAAAAACAGAATGGACTTTTATTTTATCATCATGTTTGTGTAAGCAAACCTCTCCAACTGGACCCTAGGTTGTACAAGAACTGGACTCAGATGTTTGCTAATTGGTTTTATATGGATTTACATGGATACTCCTTATGTTTATTGCCTATGGGTATTAACTGTTCAAATAAAAAATTAAGAAAGCAAAAAAAAAAAATAACTAAGTTTCTTCCTGCATTTACAGTTTCTGTACTCTGTGCACTATTTTTCTGATATATGGAATATTGAAATGAATCTATTATCTTGTATTTTTTATTTCTCCTTAGATCAGTTAGATCTTAACAGAGTGGCTATTCTTACCCTAGTAGTTCTTATTTGTGGATAATGATTTCATGTATTGTTATATTGGTATCATACGAGATTTGAAAAAGAGAAAGATTTTGAAAACAAGAAATAAGACATATTATAAAAGATGCATAGTACTGAAATGTTACTCTTTCCTTTGGGAGACATTTAATTTTATAGTTAATCTGCTCTGTATAGTGTGGTATTAAATGGAATTTGGAATTTGGTATATATGCATTATTTTAAAATTAATAATAAACTCATTTAAAATTGAAAAAAAATACTATAGTCAGGGAGATACAGTACGTAGAGTTGTCACTCTCCCCACTTTCTGCAATTTTAACTACCTTATATGCTGCATTATACTTGGAAAATCTTAAACAGAAAAATTTCAGAAATATATAATAAGTTCTAAAAAAAAAAAAAAAAGAAAAGAAAATCCACAAGTAGAAGACTGCATTTGACCACCACTGTATTAAAACAAATAAATAAATAAATAAATAAATAAATAAATCGTTTCAGCTAACTTTTTTATTTTTTATTAATTTTTTTATGTGTATGAGTGTACTGTCTGCATGTAGGTTGATGTCTCATGCAGTGCCGCAGAGGTTAGAAGAGGGTGTTGGATTCCCCTGGAACTGGAGTTAAAGATGGTTCTTAGCCACCATGTGGGTGCTGGGAATCGAACCTGGGTTCTCTGCAAGAGCAGTCAGTGCTCTAAACTGCTGAGCCATCTCTCCAGCCCCATGTTTCAGCTAACTTCTATCTGCGACCTAGGTATGTGGTGTCTTCAGCAATAAGGTCTTATCTAATTTTGCTGAGCAACCCTGAGAAATGCCAATAGCCTATACTGTCTTGGGGCCTCCGGAGACTCCCTGACCAAGAACTCATAATTAGGTATCCAACACTGATACTGAGGTTTTTGTTTAATAATCCCTTGCTTCTTATCTATAATTTGAGTTTAGCTTTTAACCTTAAGGCACTTTGTTAGGTCAATTTAAGAGTTCTCTGATTTTTTTTTTGGGGGGGGGTCTTTTTGAGACAGGATTTTCCTGTAGCCCCAGCTGGCTTGGAACTCACTATATAGACCAGGCTGGCCTTCTCATAGAGTTGCTCCTGTCTCTGCCTCCCGAGTACTGGAGTTCTCTGATTTTTTAATACAAGCAACTTATAGCTATAAATATCTTTATTATATACCAAAAACTCTGGTAGGTTGTGTTTTTTCACTTGATTTTAGAAAAAATCTTTCTATCTCCTGACTTTTTCATTGACTCACACTGACTATTCAAATGTAATTTTCTAAGTTATGTTGTGTTTGTATAGTTCCTGCAGTTTCTTTTACTGTCAATTTCTAATTTTCTATTTCTTTGCTTAATTTTTTTGTACAAGTCTTAAATTAACTTCTTTACTTCACTGCTCTGTTGATTAGAATCCTCTCTGAAGTCATTAAGAGATTTTTAGATTAGACTTTTTAATTCTTCAGCATTTCAATCATTTTGGTATCTTTAGATTTAGCTACTGAAAAGGTACTAATTTTTCAAGGAATCATGATGCCTAACTTTGTCAAATTTGTGTTCTATGCTGTGATTCATTTATTTGTTGAGATGGATCTGTCTTTCAGTTTTATATAAGGATCTTTTTCATGTAAGCTTTCTCTTGAGGATTCAGTTCCCATCCCCAATACTGCTCTAGAGAAGAAAAGAAACAAACTACTAATATGCCATAAGACTCTGGCTTCTCCTTCCATCCTCTTTTCCATTTTCCATGTTGCCTTTCTGCTTTTGTGTGCTTTTTAGCTATCCTCTCACTTCTTTCTCCTTCATAGAGTCACATGGAGGAGGCCTTCTTACATTTTTATACCCTCAGTATTTCATAAAGGCATTTCAGATAATTTCCTAATGACACAAGATGTTCTTCTTCCTCATTAGCAAGTTATCTTCACTTCATATATATGATGAGTTATTTCAATATTTTTTCATTAATTTATCCAAAAATATTTATTCTACCTAGTGTACCAAGCACTTGTCTAGGTGCACTGGTTACAACAATAAGATTATACTACAATCCTCTAGATCATTTAAGCCCAATGAAGTCACAAGTAATAAGACAATTCAGATATAAAGTGACTGGGCTTTTCTCCACCAAAAGGAGCAAGAGAACATACTTGTTTAACTTTCTAATTTTCTTACCTAACAGATCCATCTTATTTTCTTCAATGAGGCGATTGATCAGCCCATTAGCTCTCTCAATTGTGCAAACGGCAATATCCAAGGAGGAAAAATGCCCAGTCGGAGAGGTACTGCCCATATAGCCATCTACCTTTATTCCTACTTCCTGAAACAGATTCTAAATGAATAAAAGGGAGGCAGGTGAAAAAATTAGAAAGTAATGAGTTATACTTGGGTTCTATTCCAGAACACAAACATACATCTCTTTAGATGGTTGCTTCTAATCAAGACATATAATCCTACATTAAAGTTATAAAAATAGGGGCTGGAGAGATAACCTAGCGGTTAAGAGCACCGACTGCTCTTGCAGAGGACCTGGGTTTGATCCCCAGCACCCACATGGCGGCTGAGAACCATCTGTAACTCCAGTTCCAGGGGAATCCGACGCCCTCTTCTACCTCCACGGCATTGCACAACACGGGTGCACAAACCTACATACAGACAGTACAGTCATACACATAAAAAATAAATAAAAAATTAAAAAAATAAAATAAAAAAATAATAAAGTTATAAAAATAGAATCATATACTAAAAATGCTTAAAATTAACAAGGCCTAGTACATATATTTCTGTTAAGAGTGCAATAGAGCCGGGCGTGGTGGCGCACACCTTTAATCCTAGCACTTGGGAGGCAGAGGCAGGCGGATCTTTGTGAGTTCAAGGTCATGACGGCCTGGTCTACAGAGTGAGTTCCAGGACAGCTGGGGCTACAAGGAGACCCTGTCTCAAAAAGACCAAAAAAAAGAAGAGTGCAATAGGGCTGGAGAGATGGCCTAGCAGTTAAGAGCGCCGACCACTCTTACAGAGGACCCGGGTTCAATCCTCAGCACCCACATGGCGGCCGAGAACCGTCTGAAACTCCAATTCCAGTTGGTCTTTTGGAGACAGGGTCTCCACTGGAGCCCCAAGCGGTCGCTGGAACTCACTCTGTAGACCAGGGCTGGCCTTGAACTTGCACAGAGATCCTGCCTCTGGAGTGCCCCTCCCCAGGATCCTCCCCCCAACCCCTCCCCCAGGATTAAAGCAGGCACACCATGCAAAATCCTTCTTAAACAGTTATTTCAGGGCCAAATAGCAAACAAAGTGGTCCTCATTGGTTTGCTTCCTTCAACTTAAACCCAAAGAAACAAAATGATGAAAGGATCCTTTTTATTGAGAAGGTATGTTAGTTAAAAAAAAGTTACACTTAAAAAAATAAGTCCTATCTGATTTAAACTTCTGAAGAGTTTTCTTCAATTATATAAGAAACAACCATTTTCCTCATAAAGGTATAAATTTGTCTTTAAACATCATATGTGTGTTAAAAATTAGCTGGTGTTTCTGCTTTTTCTTAAACATGTTTGTACTTAAATTTTCTCCAGTTTTAATTTCCATAATATTGTTAGATTTAGGTTATTAAATAATGGCCATTAAATGTTATATTTATTGCACTCTTTTTTTTAAATTTTTTATTAATAAGTTTATGTATTTCTGTATGGGTATGTAATGTCTTCTGCAGCAAGTTTGTGCAACCCATGTCATGCAAGCCGCGGAGGTCAGAAGAGGGTGTCGGATTCCCCTGGAACTGGAGNGCACAAACCCCAAGTCGAGTAGCTCCATGTCTACTGCTCTGGGACTTTAACACCAAAGGGCTTAGTATGGCTTCAGCTCTTCCACTTGGATTCTTTTGCCGATACTGCGAAAAAATGATACAATCTCTGCTTTTTTTTGTTTTTTGTATGTGCTTGAATGTACGTGTCGTGCACATGTGATGAGTTTGTGCACCGCGGTCGCATAGCAACATGCCGCAGGGTCAGAAGAGAGTGTCGGTGTTCCCCTGGACACTGGAGTTTCTCCTGGAATTGGAGTTACAGACTCCGCCCTTTCTCAGCCGACACCCCCATGTGGGTGCTGGGGATCGAACCTGGGTCCTCGCAAGAGCATCGGTTGCTCTTAACAATAGTCATCTCTCCAGCCCCGTTCTCTCTTTCTTTCAGCTGGTACCACTCCCTGTATGTAGCTTTCCTTGGCAAGATCTCACAGTTCTGCCTCTGTGAATGTCTTCTTGGGGGTTCCGATGCCAGTCAGGCTTCACCTTCACAGCTTCATGCAATGCCTATCAGGGCCTTCTTTATTCAGGGACCACCCTGCTGCATGCTGCCTGGCCTCGCGGCTCTGTGAAACCTCAGAAGAAGAACCAATGACCCCCTCACTCTTATATACTCCATTCCATCTAAACGGCCCCATCACCACAGGTAATGAAACTGGCCAAGTTTGTGCGCAAGTTTGGGTGGACCCGGCCTATTCCAACTCCACATGTCACAATTCTCTCCTCTGCCCCCCCCCTTTCCAGTATTTTCCTTTTAATTGTGTTCTTTAACTTTTTTTGGTGTTGTGGGTGCATGCCTTTAATATCTAGCACTTGGGAGGCAAGGCAGGGTGATTTTTTGAGTTCAAGCCGCCTGGTGGTCTACAGAGTGAGATTCCAGGATAGGCTGGGGCTTACAAGAACCCTGTCTCCTAAACGACAAAAACAAACAACAACAAACACAGAAAAAAACAACAACGCCAAACTCCCCCCAAAACAAAACAACAAAACAAAACAAAAAACAAAACGAGGTTGGAGGCTTAGCTGGGTATGGTCTTGCCCAGGGTTAATGTTTCTTTGTTCACTTGTAAATCTCTCGGGTTCTCCTTAATCACTTTAATCTCACTCTGTCCATTGTTTATATTGTAAATAGCTAGGCCTATAAACAAAGGGATCCGCTCCTTCACAATGCCGGGCCAACATTAATATCTCCCTAGTGCACTTTTTCCAATCCACAAAATGCAATTCGGGCATTTCTCTTCGGCCCTATTTGCTCTTTTTTCCTGTAGATCTGTATAACATTTTCACCATTAATAGCCCACACACTGCTTTCTACATTAGGCATGTCTTGAAATATTCCCCAACCAAAGAAATTAGTTCCATTGCTTTTCAACTTGAACATCAGGCAAGCATGTCGGGGTATGGGCACCAACTCTAGCCAGACTTCTGACAAAATCATCTACAGTGTCTGCTTACCGTCTTTACTTCCTCTGGAAATACATTTTTTTGAAGCACTGCTTTCTTCCAGGCCTCCACTACTAATGGCCTGTTAAGCTCTGCTTCATAGCAATTCAAGCTTTTTCTGCCTCCAAGTATTTCCAACAGACCTTCCACATTTCTACAAACCACCCAATTGGTCAGGTTTCTTCACAGCCAACAGGCCTCCTCTCTGGGTACCACCACCCAGACTTTCTTGGCTTCCGTGCTCTCTTGAAGAGATCGTGAATTTGGCTTTCTGCCCAGCTCCCGCCACCATGCCTCCCACCACAATGGATTATAAATTCCCTAGAACGTCAATTGTAAGCTAAATAAACTCTTCTCCTTTATATAGTTCCCTTGTCATTGTGGTTTTATCACAGAACAGAAAAGTATCCTAACAGATGTGTCAATGGCTTCCTCAGCTAGCGCGGTTACGCGCTGTCCTCTAACCCATCTTCTCCAAACACTTTTACCTGGTTTTTGTTTGGGTGGTTTGGTGTGTGGATCCGTGTGCATACTGGGCCACCATGTGGTCAGGGTTGTACCCCACCGCTATCTATGAGCAGATTCTCAGCTGCTGGAAAACTGCTTCTTTGTGGCTATTACAGTTTCTCTGCCACCTATCTGTAGCAGCGTTCACCCTGCTGCTCGTCGGGTGGCAGCACCGCGTTTGGCATAGGTGTCCTTTTCAGGGATAAAGCACTCTGTATTCTGCTATTCTCGCACCTGGTAGCGTGTGGGACTTTTCTGGGATTGATCATCTGTTGCATGAGGGAGCTTGGTGTGAGACATCGATGAGAAATCTTTTTTTTTTTTTTTTTTTTTTTGGTCCTCTTCTGGAGACAGGTCTACCCACTGCCTGATGCCCCAAGCGGTCGCTGCCGCACACCTACACTCTGTAGACCCGGGCTGGCCTTGAAACGCCAGAGATCCTGCCTGCTGGAGTGCCCCCTCCCCCCCTAGGATCCCGTCCCCGCCAACCCTCCCCCCAGGATTAAAGTGCAGGCACCACCATCGCAAGAATCCTTCTTAAACACGTTATTTCAGAGGCCAAATAGCAAACAAAGCTGGTCCTCATTGGTTGCTTCCTCTCAACTTAAACCCAAAGTAACAAAATGATGAAAGGATCCTTTTTATTGAGAAGGTATGTTAGTTAAAAAAAAGTTACACTTAAAAAAATAAGTCCTATCTGATTTAAACTTCTGAAGAGTTTTCTTCAATTATATAAGAAACTAACCATTTTCCTCATAAAGTATAAATTTGTTCTTTAAAACATCATATTTGTGTTAAAAATTAGCTGGTTTTCTGCTTTTTCTTAAACATGTTTGTACTTAAATTTTCTCCAGTTTTAATTTCCATAATATTGTTAGATTTAGGTTATTAAATAATGGCCATTAAATGTTATATTTATTGCACTCTTTTTTTTTAAATTTTTTTATTAATTTTTATGTATTTCTGTATGGGTATGAATGTGCTGTCGCATGCAAGTTTGTGCACCCATGTCATGCAAGCCGCGGAGGTCAGAAGAGGGTGTCGGATTCCCCTGGAACCTGGAGTTCTCCTGGGATTGGTAAAAAAAAAAAAAAAAAAAAAGATTCTCTCAATTCTCACCAGCAAAGCTTCCTCATGCAACAGATGATTAACCCAGAAAGTCACAACTAGCCAGAGTGCAGAGAATAAGAGACTACAGAGTGCTTATCCCTGAAAAGGACACCTATGCCAAACCTCTGCCACCCACAGCACAGGAACCTCTACAGATAGGTGGCAGAAAAACTGTAATAGCCACAAAGAAACAGTTTTCCAGGCAGCTGAGAACTTGCTCATATGAACTTACAACAATGGTGGCAGTATGCACAGGATCCACACAAACCCACGCCAAACAAAAACCCAGGATAAAAGTGGGAAAATGGGTAAGACAGCCCAACCCTAGCTGAGGAACCATTGACAACTCTGTTAGATACTTTTCTGTTGCTGTGATAAAACCACTATGACCAAGGGAACTTATAAAGGGAAGAGTTTATTTGAGCTTACAATTGACAGTTCTAGGGAATTATAGTCCATTGTGGTGGGAGGCATGGTGGCCAGAGCTGGAGCAGAAAGCCAAAGTTCACATCTTCCAATAAGCACGGGAAGCCAAGAAAGATCTGGTACCAGAGAGTAGGCTGTTGGCTGTGAAGAACCTGACCATTGGGTGTTTGGAGAAATGTTGAAGTCTTTGGAACCTTGGGCTAGAAAAGCTGTTGACTACTGTAAGCAGAGCTTAACAGGCCATTCTAGTAGTAGCCTGGAAGAAAGCAGTGCTTCAAAAAAATGTATTTCCAGAGGAAAGTAAAGACTTAAGCAGCAACTGAGATATTTTGTCAGAGTCTGGCTGGAGTTTGCCCACAACCCACATGCTTGCCTGAGGCTAAGTTGAAAAGCAATGGACTAATTTCTTTGGTGGAGAATATTTCAAGACAGCCTAATGTAGAAACAGTGGTGTGGCTGTTAATAGTGAAAATTATACAGATCTACAGTGAAAAAGAGCAAATAGGGCAGAAAGAAATGCAGAATTGCATTTTGGATTGGAAAAGTGCACTAGGGAGATTAATGTTGGAGCCAAGGCTTGTGAAGGAGAGGATCCCTTTGTTTATAGGCCTAGCTATTTACAAATAAACAATGGAAAGAGTGAGATTAAAGTGATTAAGGAGAAGCCTAGAGATTTACAAGTGAACAATAGAAACAGTACCTGCATGGCAAGACCATACCCAGCTAAGCCTCCAACTTTTGTTTTTTGTTTTGTTTTGTTTTTTGTTTTGGGGGGAGTTTGGGGTTTGTTGTTGTTGTTGTTGTTGTTGTTGTTGTTTTTGTCTTTTAGAGACAGGGTCTCCTTGTAGCCCCAGCTATCCTGGAACTCACTCTGTAGACCAGGCTGGTCTTGAACTCACAAAAATCCACCTGCCTCTGCCTCCCAAGTGCTAGGATTAAAGGCATGCACCACCACGCCTGGCTAAGCCTCCAACTTTTAAAAGGAAAATACTGAAAGGGCAGAGAAAAGTTGTGAATGTGGTTGAAGTAGGCCAGGGTCCATCCCAAACTTGCAGCCAAACTTGGCAGTTTCATTCCTGTGGTGCTGCCTTTAGAGGCATGAAGTATACAAGAGTGAAGGGATCGTCAGTTCTTCTTCTGAGGTTTCACAGAGCCGCTGAGGCCAGGCAGAGTGCAGCAGGGGTGTCCCTGCATAAAGAAGGCCCTGATAGGCCATTGCATGAAGCTGTGAAGGTGAAGCCTGACTGGCATCGGAAACCCCCAAGAAGACATTCAAGATGCCAGAACTGTGAGATACTTGCCAAGGAGAGCTACATACAGGGAGTGGTACCAGCCTAAGAAAGAGATGTATAGGGGCTGGGGAGATGACCTAGTGGTTAAGAGCACCGACTGCTCTTGCAGAGGACCCAGGTTCGATCCCCAGCACCCACATGGCGGCTGAGAACCGTCTGTAACTCCAATTCCAGGAGAACTCCAGTTCCAGGGGAACCCGACACTCTCTTCTGACCTCTGCGGCATTGCACGACACAGGTGCACAAACTTACATGCAGACAGTACATTCATGCACATACAAAAAAAAAAAAAAAGAGAGATGTATATTGCATCCAAAGCTGGAAGAGCTGAGCCATCTAAGCCCTTTGGATGTAAAGTCCCAGAAGTAGCACATGGAGCTACTAGACTTGGTGTTTGCCCCATTGGTTTTTGGTCTTGTTTTGGTCCAGTATTTCCTCACTATGCCTCTATTCCTCCCTTTTGGAATGGGAATGTGTATTCGATTCCACTGCATGTTGGGAGTATGTAATTTGTCTTTTGATTTTACAGGAGCTTACAGTTAAAAAGACTGGCCTCGCCTGGTGTGGTGGCACACGCCTTTAATCCTAGCACTCAGGAGGCAGAGGCAGGCAGATTTTTGTGAGTTCCAGACCAGATGGGGCTACCGGGAGACCCTGTCTCGAAAAGACCAAAAAAAAACCCAAAAAACTATATAATGTTGGGATAGGTAGACGTGGCACTGGGCAGGAACCCAGCTCTCTTCCTCAGCCTNGTCTTCTCTCAATTTTTTTTTCTTTTTATGGGAACTTTTAAGGTTGGACCAAATGCACCTTGCATTTTATATGGTCATGCCTATTGGGGGTCAGGGAGTGGAATGTGGTGGTTTGAATGAGTGTCCCCCATAGATTTTAAGAATTCAGATATTTTGTCCCCAGTTACTGGTGCTATTTTAAGAGATCTTATATGGTTTGGCCATGCTGGAGGAAGTATGTCACTGGGGGTGGGGTTAGTGAGTTCAACAAGCCTTGCAGGCTCCATTTCTCTCTCAGCTTCCTGTGCTCATTGGAAGATGTGAACCCCAGCTTTCTGTACCAGCTCCTGCTACCATGCCTCCTGCCAAAATGGACTCTAATTCCCTGGAACTGTCAATCATAAGCTCAAATAAACTCTTCCTTTTATAGGTTCCCTTGGTGGCTTTATCACAGCAACAGAAAAATGACTAATACAGCAACCAATAACTACAGGGGAGGAAGAGTTGGCCAGCTGCCATTAAGGGAATTAACTAGGGTCCAGTGAATGACTCACACCAAGGGACATCTGGAAGCACAAACATGGCTTAATAAGCCTTAACATAAATGACAGGATGTATGAAACTGGGTGTGGTGATGGCTCAGGAGAAGGTTGCAGTTAGGGGAGGGGCATCTAAATATGATTAAGTTGTATGAAATTCCCAAAAATTCAATAAAAATTATTCTGAGAAAAACTAAATATATATGATATTTTTAAAGATTTATAGAACCAGGAAATTTTAGGGATGTCCATTCTCTACATTTCTTCTGTGGGTTTGAATTTATTAAATCCAGCCATAGTGCTAAGAATTAACATAAGTAAGAACAATGAGGCCTGCAGGGTGTTAGCCTGGGCTAAAAGCAAACTAGGGCCAGAATCCAGATTTTTTTTTTTTTGCCTCTCAGTAATGTTTCTATTCCAACAACACATTGCTTCACTGAAAAAAAATCACAATAGTAAATTTTTTCTAATTAATGAAACACTGCATTTGTGAAAATGCCTTAAAAATCTAGGGAGTGTCATGTTAGTGGAAAGTATTACTCACTTAACAAAATAACAGAAAACTAGCCCACAGACTTGAAGCATTCCCTATGCATAATGGATCTTTCCCTCCAGTCCCTAAGTGGTCTTCAGCTGGGATGAGACAGACTCCTTAAGCATGCATTTCTTAACATACTTCAGTCTACAAGTCCAACTCTTAGGTGAAATGCTGATTAGTCATTTGCACAGTTACATGCTAGTTTTCTTTACTCTCTAAGTTTGTCATTTTTTACAAAATATCCTCCAAGCTTTGATTTGTTTTGATGTCCCTTTCTACTTTATAAAATAATAACTTTTAAATTGCCCTTTTTAAATTTGTTTATTTAAAAAAATAAAAATAAAAATAAACAAATAAATTTCTGTTTATTTTGTTTCATTAGCAGTACTGAGCTATATCCCTGGCATTCTTTTTATTTTTGTGACATGGTCTCACTATGCGGCCCAGGCTGGCCCTGAGCTTGCAGTCCTTCATCTGTCTCCTAAGTAGATCAGATCATATGCCTGTGCCACCAGGCCTGGCTGTCTCTAAATTATTATGTCTTTTAACAGTTAGCTTTTAAAGCTACATAGGATACAATAAAAGAAACTTTGTTTTCCATTTTATTTTATACCTATGTCAAGGAAGTAAAACAAACAGTGCCAATAATGGACTATTTCAAACAGTACAAAAACATTACCTGGAGGTAGTATTTCTTCTCTTTAGCCACAGAAACAAAGGGAAGAATAAACAAGGCTTTCTTCTGCATTTCCAAAACTCGCTTCAAAATAAGTAATTCTGCAACAAGAGTCTTCCCAGCACTTGTAGGAGCTAAAACATGATTATTCCACAAAATTATAACGAAAAGAAACAAGTGGTACAATGCATTAGTAAATGTTTTAATCCATACCCAATACTACAGAGCCTAGGGCTAATATCATTAAAGTCTCAGCCAGTACTTGAAATCTTAATCCCCCGAAATGTTCTTTTTTAAATTAGCTTCCCATGTGGTCTCATACTAAACAGGAGCTTTTTAATCTTCATATAGCAACTAATAATAGATATAACTGGGTACATAGTTTATTCAAAATGATTATATAGTTCAAAGGCATTCTTCCAACTTTAAGATCATATGATAGAAGCTAAGACAGAAACTGAGGCAGAGGAGCTATAAGGAAGTTATAAGAAAAGGAATGAAATCATATATATAGAGACCAATTTGCCTACAGAAAAGGATAAACTTGTTACAAGGTGATTACCGCTGGGCATGGTGGCTCACGCCTTTAATCCTAGCACTTGACTTGGGAGGCAGAGGCAGGCAGATCTTTGTGAGTTCAAGGCCAGCCTGGTCTACAGACCAGCCTGGTCTACAGAGTAAGTTCCAGGACAGCTGGGGCTACAGGGAGACCCTGTCTCAAAAAGACAAAAAAAAAACAAAAACAAAACAAGGTGATTACCTCGAAGATAACAGTGGGCTACACTGTACAAGTAAAGGATCTAAAAACAGAAAGTTCACAGAATCAAGAGATTTTTAAGGTAAACATGTTTTGATGATTAACTGTGTGAGCTGGTGACCAGAGTTATAAATTATATCAACTGTGAATGAAGAAATTGAACTTACTAGACCACTCCTCCATTGTAACCAACTGACACTATTGAGCATTCAGGAATATTTTCTGTGTGCCAAAACTCCCTATTGCCCTACCTCTCTCCCTCTATTTCCAACATTACACAGGCAATAAATGATATAGTTCTCAGTTCCATACCCCACACATGCATCTACTTAAATTCTTGTTTATGGGATTAGAGAGATGGTTCAGTGGTTAGGAGCACTAGCTACTCTTGCAGAGGACCCAGGATCAATTCCCAGTACCCACATGGCAGCTACCAACTGTCCATAACTCCAGTTCCAGGGGATCTGACACCCTCATCTGACTTCCGCAGGCATTGTACTTACATACATGCAGGCAATACACTTATACGCATAAAAAAATAAATATTTTAAATTCCTTTTTATAAACACGATGAAATATCTGAGTGACTCAAAACCAGATAAAACTAACACAAAGCGGGGCTGGAGAGATGGCTCAGTGGTTAAGAGCACCAACTGCTCTTGCAGAGGACCTGGGTTCAATTTCCAGCACCCACATGGCAACTAAGAACCATCTTTAACTCCAGTTCCAGGGGAATCCGATGCCCTCTTCTGACCTCCAAAGCATTGCACAACACAATCTACATGCAGACAGTATACTCACATGCATAAAATAATAAATAAAAATTTTTAAAAAAGAAAAAAATAGGCTATTTAAAAAAAATACAAAGGAATTGTATCTTACATTTAATACTTAAGTCACTGCAGTAAGCACAGGTTGAAAATTGTACATCAAGGTTGCCTTTGAAAACCTATGTGTTCTTAAAAAAAAATACTACAGGGGCTGGAGAGATGGCCTAGCGGTTAAGAGCCCCAACAGCTCTTGCAGAGGACCCGGGTTCGATCCCCAGCACCCACATGGCAGCCAAGAACCGTCTGAAACTCCAATTCCAGGCGAACTCCAGTTCCAGGGGAGTCCGACAGTCTCTTCTGACCTCCGCGGCATTGCACGACACGAGTGTACAAACTTGCATGCAGACAGTACATTCATACACATACAGAAATAAATAAAAAATTTTAAAAAATACTACAAATTTGTTTATATATGTGACCCTATACAAACAAGCCATCAGCAAATATATAATTTATATAATGCTTGCATACTGAAAAACTGAGATCAAATCGCGGAAGAATGGATTGGCATCTCCCATCACAAACTCACTCTGGGACATGTTTATTAAGCAAGAAGGAAAAATGCTCTGTTGGAATTACCATTTTCTTGCTTTCCCTTCCCAACACATAATGGAAATTTCATTAACTTCCATATGCATGCACAAACAGATTCCACTTCTAGTAACATTTTAAGAGTTATAAGGCTTATCTGCCTTTTAAGAATTATATCTAAAACTTCTGCATCGAGAATTTTGAGAGAGACTGAGAAAAAGATGAAAAACATGTTTGGCAGAATGCATGAGCTCTGGTGGGGTGGGGGAGCAGGGAGGGGAGCACGGGTCTGGATTTGATTTGAAATTTTGTATGAAATGCACAAAGCTTCATCAAAGATTGGCTTTGAAAAAAAAAAAGAATTATATCTATCCCCACAGAGTATCATTGACACTGATAATAACTTTAAAGTAGAGAAACTCATTTCCATAAGTTTTAATTACCTGAATAAACTAGATTCTTTCCTTCCAAGACTTGTCCAAGCAAAAGGCACTCTGCCTGCCATTCAAACATCTTTTTCACACCAAAACTGTGATATTTGTCCAGAACTGCTTTAGGAAGTCCCCAATTTGACAATAGCAGCTGGTCCAGTTGGTCATTAGAGACTGTTTGCTTGCATATCCCTTTGAGGGGAAAAAAAAAAAAAAAGAAACTTTCAATCACTGCATTTACTCCTAATATATAACTTTAACAGCCCTCTATTATTGGAATTCCTACAGGTTGAAATGAAATTAAAGCACATGCTGACTTCAAGAGACTTATGAGAAATTGACATGTTAAAAATACTAGTAAATTGTTATTTGACATCATTTTGACTTTTTTCTTGTATTTTGAGGCAGGGCTCTCGCTGGCCTGTAATTGACTATGTACAAGCTGGCCTCAAACTTGCAGCTATCCTCCTGCCTCTGCCTTCTGAGGGCAGGAATTAAAGCCGTGCCCCATCACACCCAGTATGAAAATTCTTTAAAGCCACAAAGATCTGGGCTATACACAACGGATGAATTTGGAATGATAGGAAGTGGAAGGGAGGCACTCCACAAGTGTTAAGTGAGCATGACAAAACTAAGAGAAGTTTCTAGTTTTACTGCTCCGATGACTGCACAAGCAAGGATAGAGTAATTGTGGGACACAGTGTCTGTCACAGGCCTGTAATCTCAGCATTTGGGAGGTGCAAACAGGATCAAGAATTTGAGGCCTGAGGCCAGCCTGGCCTAGAGTAAGACCTTGTCTCAAAAAACAAACAAGAATTGAGCTAACTTATTCTGAGGAAACAATACAAATCCCTTCCAGCTTTCCTCTAGACTCCAAACAGCCTATCCTACACCGGGCAATCTGGTATAAGGCTCTGTAAATTCTATGGGGCATTATTCAAAGCAAGCCTCGCTTATACTGACCGGTCTGGCCAACTTGAAAGTTGTTTCTGTAAAGTGAGAAAGATCCAGAAACCCTTTGAACATTATGATCAGGCAGTCATTTTACGCATGACTATGCCAAACGTTGTGCCGCATGCCTTTAATTCCAGCACTGAGTATACAGAGGCAGGAGGATCTCTGTGAGATGGAGGCCAGCCTGGTCTACACAGCAAATTTCGGGCCAGCTGGGAGGCCTACACAGAGATCCTGTCTCAAAACAAACAAGACACACACACACACACTCCGCTAATATTTACACGGGCTCTGGCTGGCTAAGGCCCAGTGCAAGACCGGGACCAGGATCTCGAGGGGCTGCCCACAGCGCGCCCACAGCCCAGAATGTGGGTCTGTTTGCTCTGAGGCTCCAGGCGCCGGTGTTGGAGAACCACTTTCTCTGGGTGTGGGAGTCCCCTCCCCAGTCGCCCGTCCCAGCCGCAAGATGAAGCCCTCTCCTCCGGCGGTAGACAACCAGCACCGCCGCCGGTCCCAGCCCCATGATGAAACCCCCGCCCTGGCGGTAGACTACCTGCTCCAGCGGTGCTCCGACCTCGGCCCAGCCCCGGCGGTGGACTCAGCAGGGGCCCCAGAACGAGCTGAGGTCTGACACTGCTGTCACCGCCGCCCGAGAACGAGTCCGAGCCGGACGATGAACGCCACCGTTCCCCACTCCGGCGAGGAAGACTCATTGCAAACAAGCCCCTCTGGGCTGTTCAGGGCACCACACAGTCGCAGCAACCTTCTACCCGGGAGAACCTGCGCCTGGTGAAAGAGGTTGTCACCATCTTCCCGCCACAGTCTTCAAACTGTGGCCTCCCAGACCTCCCCGGAACCATAGAGTTGTTGAGGGATAGAGTGACGCGACTACCATTGTTTCCTGGGGAAGGAGCGGCTCCTGCCAGCATCTGACTGCGAGCTTCCACACTGGGCTGCCAGAGAAAGAGAGTGAGATCTAGATCAGAATCTAATTTGTAATCAGGCTGGCTTAAAAATGTTTTTGTCCCCTTCTGGTTTGAACAGGAAGGCCGTGCTAACAATAAAGTGAGTTGCCGGAAATGGGTAGATTAGGGAAGTAGCTGTTCTTTTTTTTTTTTTGGTCTTTTCGAGACAGGGTCTCCCTGTAGCCCCAGCTGTCCTGGAACTCACCTTGTAGACCAGGCTGGCCTTGAACTCCCAAAGATCCTCCTGTCTCTGCCTCCCAAGTGCTAGGATTAAAGGCGTGCGCCACCACGCCCGGCTGGGAAGTAGCTGTTCTTTACTGTTGGTATTTTGGTATTTTTCTCTCAAAAATTGTCCCCCCCAAAAAATCCTAATCTCAAACTCCAGATCAAAACAGGAAATTTTAAGATTTCAGATATAGAATAATTTATTCTTCTCTTGTGTGATAGTCAACTAAGGTTGCGGGGAGGGGGGGGCAGCCACACCAGAGTTAAGCATTCAGTGCCAAGGTTGCAGGTTCAGTGCCAAATTATGCGGGGCTATCTCTGCCCCTTAAATAGCCATCTGTTGTTTATTTCTCTCTGTGATGTAGCATCCTTGTGAATATAAGTGAATCCTCTGGACTCTCCAGACAGACCCCCTAGCTTTCATCAAGCTAGAAGCTAAGAATGTCATCACCTAGAACAGAGGTTTCTCTGATTTACTGTAACCTGCCCTTGTGATGTCTCCACCAATGTTTCTAAAAATGTCTTCATTATGATTCTTTGTTCTGTAACTATGAAAACTCCAAAGATTGTTACTATGTTGGAATGTGGTACTTAGAGTAATCTAAATGTGTGTTCCTGGGGACGTGGTCACTCATATTTGTGACCAGAATAAACTATCACCTGTTCCCTTTGAGGTGAGTGAAGTTTGGCCTTAACAGTAAACAGGGTATTTGTGTACCCGCCTGCTATTTCAGCTGTTAATCAGAACTGAGGATCATGTAATCAGAACTGGGGGTTACTATACAGACCTTTTTGATAGCTGTATGAATACTGAAAGTGTCTCTGAAGGTGCATGAGGGGTCATGATGATTCAGGAACTTATTCATAGACCTGTGCTTCGGACAAGATAGAAGCACCTTACTAACATATATTGGTGCCAGTTGATTAGCCAGTTACACAAGTCATTCCAAGTTAACCTAGTGGATGATAGGCCTGCCCTGATAGTCCACTGTTTAGAAAATGGAAAGCAGGGAGGAAGGAAAAGCATTTAAAAAATAGTATTCTAAAATTCCACCAAATGGAGTACTCCATGAAAGAAGGACTTTTCATCTTTTTATGCATTCATTCACACAGAAATTATTGGACATCATTATACTAAACACTCTGTGGTAATGATATGGTATGAAATTGTTCCTGCTCAGAAAAAGGAGTGTAGAGAAGGATACAGATATTGAATAACTAAATTAGAAAATATAAGTTCTGACTACCTCTCGAAATGAATAGAGTACATCAAAGCAATCCTTAGCAATCCATGACTTAGATAATAGTCATGGTATGAATTAACAATTCAAGTCTAAATGTAGACAGTCTAGACTTAGAAACATAGTAACTGTGCTATATTGGGCAACTTGCTTAACTCCCCTGTGCTTGTTTCCCCATCCTATAATAACAGTCTATATAATTTTTTTGGTCTCTCAGTAGCCCCAGCTGTCCTGGAACTCACTCTGTAGACCAGGCTGGCCTTGAACTCACAAAGATCCACCTGCCTCTGCCTCTTAAGTGCTAGGATTAAAGGTGTGCACCACCACGCCTGGCTCAGTCTATATAATGTTAATGTGAATTAATATATGCTCTGAGCCCAGTACCAACACAGAATGAGTACTGTTCAGAGAACATTATATTGAAATCTTTAAAATTTACAGTTTTCTTTCACATGCTCATTATCTGTCCCCAAAGTTTTAAAAATAAAAACCTCTTCAAAACTAAAAAGAAGCCAGGCGTGGTGGGGCATGCCTTTAATCCTAGCACTCAGGAGGGAGGCAGAGGGAGGCAGATCTCTGTAAGTTCAAGGCCAGGTTGGTCTACATTAGAGAGCTCCAGCCCAGCTGGGACTAAAGGGAGACCCTGTCTCAAAAATACAAAAAAAAAAAAANGCAGAGCAGTCGGCGCTCTAACAGCTATTTTCGCCCTGACTTTTTCATACAAATATAATAGCAGGTAGGTAGCGCACACTGAAGGTGCTTGTGTTCAAGTCAGCTGATCTACATAGTGTCCAGCAGTGGATACAGGGGACCCTGTCAAGAAAACAAAACAAAAAAAAAAAAAAATCACAGATGAACTTTTAGAAAAATTCTAATCTAATAACATAAGCGCAACCAAACCCCAACCCAGCCTGAGCTAGTCCTGATCCCGCAAGAAGGTGAGCCGAGATGCAATGCTCAGAAAACTCCATTTAAAGATCCTGCACCCTAAGTCATTGACAATAATCCAGTTTTTATTGGCTATAAAAATGATGAGCCTGCCACTACAGTCAATACTTTAGCAGTGAATCAGTACATGACAGAGATGATTTAGTATGCACATCAATTAGAAATAAAGACCATCAAGGAATTAACCAGAAGATTAATGGGATGGTCTGATGAGGGAACAATTAGCTGCCAACAAAGGCACTAGAACAAGGCTATAAATGTTTACAGCAGCATTCTGGAATTGTAAAACAGTCTGTGCTCACGGTACTATGTTGCGGAATATTAACCAAGCCAGCACATCCATGACAAAGGGAAGCCATTAATCAGAGCCAATTCTGTTCCTCCAGATTGGTAAAGCCAAGTGATGTCTGCTAACAGACTGACCCAAAGCTACCCAGAGACAGAGAAAGCACCCAAGGCTTTACATCATCAGCAGATAAGAAATGAGTTGGTGCTGGGTTGGGTGGTGCACACCTTTATTCCAGCATCATCTCTGTGAACTAGCAGCCTGGTCATTATGTTAACCAGCGGGCTGCAGACGTCTCAAACATCATAAAGAGGATGGAGAGAGAGGAGAAGAGGAGAGAGGAAGAAAGGAGAGGAGAGAGGAGAGAGGAGGGAAGACAGAAAGGAGGGATAGGATCTTAGATGTAGGAAGTTCTTATCTAATTTTTTTTTTTTTTTTTTATTACTGTTTTGTTAGGGCGTATTTTTTATTGAATTATTTGTTCTCTTTATTTTGCTTTTGCATAGATCAATTTGTTATTCTGGGGTTGTGTTGGATTAATGATGAGGCGTGCAGGGGGTAAGGTTTTTTTGCATGTTAGCGGTGGAGGGTTGGTTTTTTCTGTCTTTTTTTATATTTATTTTTATGCATATAAATAATTTTAGTTTCTTTGAGTCACACTTCTTTAGAATTATATAGGAAGGTTTTATAAGTTTGTTTTTATTTGTTTTTCGCGTGTGTTCTTGGAGCTGCTTGTATTTAGCACTCTATATGGATCTGTCACTTGTGTACTGTTTGTTACCTGTTTGGTTTTATAGGGTATATTTTTTTAGATGTCTATTGTGCACAGTTGTGTCGGATCGTTGTTTGTTGGATTTTGGGTTTTTTTGTTTCTATTTTTTTTTTTGAGACAGGTCTAACCTTTTGCCCAGCACTAGCTGACCACTATGCAGACCAGGCTGGCCCTGAGCTGCACAGAATTCTGCGCTTCTCCTCCCTAGTTAAATTAAAGCATGAGACCACACCTGTGATACATTTAATTTTTAAATAAAATCAAAAGAATGAATCTTGGGGCTGGAGAGATGGCCTAGGGTTAAGAGTAGCTTACGTTTAGCTCTTACAGAGGACGCCGGGTCGATCAGCCCACTATGGCGGCAGAGACCGTCTGAAACCCAATCACAATTCGAAACTCCCAGTTCGGGAATCCGACGACCCTCTTCTGACCTCCCGCATTGCACGACACGGTGCACAGACTTGCATGCGACAGTCACATTCATATACATACAATAATAAATAATTAAAAAAATTAAAAAAAAAAAAAGTAGTGAATTCTCAATTGCTACCTAATTTAAAACTATTAAAAGAAATTGGTATGGGGACATGCACTTGTAATCCCAGCACTTTAGAAGCAGGAGCCTCTCAACTTCTAGGCCAGCCTGGACTACATAGGAGAGACAACAAATGTCTCCAATCAGTGTAATGTGTAGGAAAATTTATCTATACAACTTACAGTAATGATGGTAAACCATCAGATTCATTTTCTTTCCTTTTTTTTTTTATTTTATTAGAGCAAAGGACTCTCCTATAGCCCCTAGCTGTCCAGCTGTACTGGAACTAGCTCTGTAGACCAGGCTGGCCTTGAACTCACAAAGATCCACCTGCCTCTGCCTCCCGAGTGCTAGGATTAAAGGTGTGTGCCACCACACCTGGCATTTTTTCTATGTCTTTTATTTGTATCACAGTTTATGTTCCTTTTCTGTGATAATTCTTCAAGGTCTGAGTTAAAAAGCCTTCCAAAGATAATTTACACATAACTCTACCAGTAAACTGAGATGTAGACCAGTTCCTGACCATTTTAAACATGATCTCTAGCTGTTGGCCAGGGGTTCCATAGACCCTGAAATAACACTGGCCATTGCCCCTGCTCCTGGTTACCCACCAGAACACCTAGGTAAGACTCCATTGCTGAAGACATTACATATATGAACTATAGAACAAACAAGGAGAAATCAAGCTGGTGCTGACTTCAGAACCTCATCTTTACTGTCTAGCTTTCATAGTGCTGAAAGGTGCTATGCAATCTACTTGAGAAAATTTCTCATGAAACTTACCCAGATGTGAATCCTGCAAACTACAACAACTGGCCTGGCAAGATATGCCCACCCGTGTAACAGTGGCATGGACATTACAGAAGTAACCAAATACTTTCTAATTGGATTTAAGGTCCACTTCATAGACTCCATACTTGACATTAATATCAGGCCTAAGAACCTGAGGCTAGACAGCCCACAGGCCATGGGAGAAAGCATAATACAACTATTCTGCTAAATAGATAATAGTATTAAACAGATTTCTAAAGACATTGTTATACAGATAGATAAATACATCTCTCAACTCTCACCAGAGAAGCATTTTGGGGGGGTGGGTATTTTTGAGACAGGGTTTCCCTTTAGTCCCAGATGGCCTGGAGCTCACACTATGTAGACCAGGCTGGCCTTGAACTCAGAGATCCTCATGCCTCTGCTGGGATTAAAGGCATGTGCCACAATGCCAGGCCAGAGAAGCATTCTTATAAAGTAGACATTGATTAACACAGAGAACAACTGACCAATGTGTAATGAATAAGAGCCTCCAGATTGTATACCCATAAATAAGGTTCTTATATCAAACTTCTGCCTCCCACAATGCAGAGATCAGTGCAGAAGTGGGGGATCAGAAATAATTGCAAGAGCCAGTGGATGTAGAGGAGCACAAGGAAAGAGTTTTCCAGACAGCTGGTCAGATACTCATATGAACTCACAGCAATGGTGATAGCACAGAAAAGTCCCACATGAGCTCAAGCTGGACAAAATCCCAGCATAGACATGGGAAAGTAGATAAGAAACCCCAACCATACCTTAGAATCTATTGGTAACTGAAGACTGCTGGGAAAGGGAGATTCAGTCACATAAAAGGGCGAGATTCTCTGTAGGTTGACCAGGCTCCAGTGGATGAACCTACACATTACAGCATTTGGGACACAAACCTGACTCTACAGGCATACATATATACATACACACACACACACAAGCACAGAAATTTGGTGAAGAGTCAGAAAAAGGGGGATTACAAATTCAGGAGGGATCTAAATATGATCAAAATATATTCTACTAAATTCACAAAAATTCAATTAAAATTATGAGCCAGGCGTGGTGGCACTCACCTTTAATCCTAGCACTTGGGAGGCAGAGGCAGGCGGATCTTTGTGAGTTCAAGGCCAGCTGGGACTACAGGGAGACCCTGTCTCGAAAAGACCAAAAAAAAAAAAAAACCATGATGCAGAAGTAGAGAACAATGTTAAAAAATAGGAGTAAGATTCAGACAGGCTTGCCTCCTCACTGCACAACAGTTACCCGATTCCTGTTTTACTTATTGAGACTGCTGTCCTTCTTGACCTTTGGCTTATAAACAGGCCTTTATATCTTCCCTCTCACAATACCAGGAATTCCATAATTCTATTTCCCCATACTTAGACTCCATTAATATCCATACTCCAGACCACTAAAGATCAACAGACATTGCTACAGAAAACTCTGCTTCTAGTTTTCCATTGATTCTTCTAGGCTGTATTTGACATTTCTTTCCTACAAGGAATTCCCTGATTTTACCAGTCAGTTCAGAATTATAAGCTATTTCATTAACAGAAAATCCACAATTTTAATTAGTAGTGGTTTTGTTTCTCAACCAAGTGTTTTTTAAAACAGAAGACGTCATCTGACAATTTTAGGAAATTTGAATGAATAATCAAGAATGAATTGTATACCAAACTTGCAGCAATTACAAGGAAAAATAAAATTTGCACAAATTGCACTTGTGAATTGAATACAACAGAATCATCTATCCAGAATGAATAGACTTTCTCTTTTTTTCCCTTTATTTCTTTATTTTTTAAAGGATTCTACAGTATAAGAGCACAGTTGTTTGCAGATAACATTGACATTGCTCAGTTTGACATACACTTAGGTAATTGGTATTAGCATCCAGAGATGAGGGAAAACATTCATCGTTTGTTTCTCTGGGACTGTGTTATTTCACTCAGCATGATAACTTGTAGCTCCAACCATTTACCTGCAAAGTTCATGATGTTATCTTTCTTTACTGCTGCATAGAAATCCACTGTATAGATGTACCACATTTTCTCTATCCACTCATCAATTGAGGGGCACTGGGGTTGGTTCCAGCTCCTTGTTATTGTGAAGAGAGCTGCAATAAACATGGCTGTGCATGTATCTCTGTGGTAAGATGAGTCTTGTGGGTACATACCCAGGAATGGTCTGGCTGGGTCAGTTGGCAAGTTCATTCCAAGTCTTCCAAGGGTTTTCCACACTGCTTTCCATAGTGGCTGTACTAGTTTACATTCCCACCAGCAGTGGATGAGTGTTCCTCATTCCCCACAACCTCTCCAGCACTTGGTATCATTTTCTCTCTTGATCCTAGCCAGTCTTATTGGAGTAAGATGATATCTTAAAGTGGTTTTAATTTGCACTTCTTTATTAGTGACGTTGAACACTTCTTAAGATGTTTCTCAGCCATCTCTAATTCCTCACTTGTGAAGTCTCTGTTCAGTTTTTTGCTCCATCTTTTGAGTGGGTCATTTGTTTTATTTCTTCTTTGTTTTTTGAGTAGTTTATATATTCTGGAATCAATGTTTTGTCAGATTCCCAGGATTTCAGATATTCATCCATTTCTTCTAGGTTTTCAAACTTAGTAAAGGTTTTTTAAGTATTCCCATATGATTTGCTGGATCTTTTCATTGTCTAGTGTGATATTTCCCTTTTCATCATGGATTGTATTGATTTGGAGTTGTTCCTTCTTTCTTTTGGTTAACTGGTCTATCTATCTTCTTTATTCTTTCAAAGAACTAACTTTTGGATTCATTGATTTTTTTGTATTGTTTTCTTTCTTTCTATTTCATTGATTTCTGCTCTGATTTTTATTTCTTCCTGTCCCATTTAGGGTTCATCTGTTGTTGTCTCTCAAGTGTTTTTAGCTGCAGTGTTAGATTGGTCACTTGTGCTCTTTCTGTTTTTCTAATGTGGGCACCCAGGGCTATAAATTTACCTCTTAAAACTGCTTTTAAAGTACCCCATATGTTTTGTTGTGTTGTGTTATCATTGTCATTCAGTTCCAGGAATGCTTTTGTTTCTTTCTTTATCTCTTCTTTGACCCATTCATTATTCAGGAGAGTGTTGTTTAGTCTTCATGTGTTCTTGTAGATAGTAGGGCTAATCCTGGTGTTGATAATGAGCTTTATTGCATTGTGGTCTAATAGAATGCATGAAATTATTTCAATCTTTTTTGTATTTGTGGAGGTTTGTTTTGTGTCCCAGTATGTGGTTTATTTTGGAGAATGTTCCCTGGAGTCCTGAGTAGAAAGTGTCTTCTCTGGTGTTAGGGTGGAATATTCGGTAGAGGTCTGTGAGGTCCGTTTGGTGTATCATATCATTCAGTTCAGATGTCTCTCTGTTTATTCTTTGTCTGGTTCACCTGTCCAAAGGGCTCAGTGGGGTATTGAAGTCCCCTACTATGAGTATACTGGGGTTAATCTGTGCCTTGTGGTCCTGGAGAATTGTCTTTATAAAGTTTGGTGCATCAGAGTTTGGGGCATATATATTCATAACTGTGAAATCTTCATGGTGAATTGTTCCTTTGATAAAAATGCAATGGCCTTCTTTGTCTCTTCTGATTTCTTTTACTTTGAAGTCTATTTTGTCTGATATTAAAATAGCAACACCTGCTTTCTTTTTGGTAGCATTTGCTTGGAATATTTTTTTCCATCCTTTCACTTTAAGGTGGTGCCTATTCTTGAAGGTAAGATGCATTTCTTCTCTCTCTCTCTCTCTCTCTCTCTCTCATATATATATATATTATACAGATATTGGGTCCAAGATTATCAAATCCTAAACTTGTCTCCACCTTATCCCCCCACACCACACCAGAGCTCATGTATTCTGCCAACCATCTTTTCATCTCTTTTCAGTCTTTCTAAAAATTATCCACGTGGAAGTTTGACTGTTTTGAGCAGTTTCACTGTTTCAGTCAGTTTTCTCGTTGATGCAGTCTTTCTGTTGTTGTTGTTGTCGTTGTTGTTTTGTTTGTTGCCAATATGCATCACTTATCCCCAACTGCTTTGACCAAAAGCTCAAGGGGCCATGCACAAAAATACTTACAAACTAAGTTAGATGGCACTAGCATCCACAGAGGGTGATACGGTATTAGTCACTTTTCTGTTGCTGTGATAAAACACCATGACCAAGGACTTACTTTAAAGGAAGATTTTATTTGAGCTTACGATGGACAGTTCCAGAGAATGAGAGTCCATTGGGGTGGGAGGCGTGGCAGCTGGATCTGGAGCAGCAAACTGATGGTCACATCTCACAAAGAGCACGGGAAACAGAAAGGGCAACTGTAGACCATGAAGCTTGTTAAAACTCACTAACATGCCCCCAGCAACGCACGTAACGCCTCCTATAGCACGGCCACACCCTACAAGACCTACAAAAAGAGCGCCACCAACTGGAGACAAAGTCTGAATATCTTATAGCCTATGGGGGAACACTCATTCAAACCACCACAGATCCATTTTTCATTTTGGTTTTTTACTGGGACTGTGGTTACTTCACTCAGCATGAGTTATGGCTAGGAGCTCCAGCCATTTTTTTGCCCCCCTTGCCAAAGCCATGATGCATCTTTTCTTTGCTGCTAGAAATCATTGTTGTAATGACCCACATTTTCTCTCCACTCATCAGTTGGAGGGCATTTGGTTGGTTCCAGCTCCTTGCTATTGTGAAGAGAGCTGAAATAAACCTGGCCGTGCATGTATTTCTGTGGTGGCGTGAGTCTTGAGGGTACATGCCTAGGAGTGGTATGGCTGGGTTGGGTGACAAGTTCATTCCAAGTCTTCCAAGTGTTCTTCACACTGCTTTCCATAGTGGCTGCATGAGTTTACATTCCCACCAGCAGTGGATAAGTGTTCCCCTTTCCCCACAACCTCTCCAGAACTTGGTATCGTTTGTTTTCTTGACCCTAGCCAGTCTTATTGGAGTAAGATGATATCTTAAAGTGGTTTTGTTTGCATTTCCTTAATGATTAGTGATGTCGAACACTTCTTAAGATGTTTCTCAGCCATGAGATGCATTTCTTGTAGACAGCATATCGATGGCTTCTGTTTCCTAATCCAATCTTCCAGTCTATGTCTTTTGATTGGGGAGTTTAGTCCATTAATATTTAAGGGTATAACTGATAGATGTGTGTTGCTTCCCTTCACCTTATTATCCATTTGCATTTTTAGTCTAGGTTTCTACTTCTGCAGTTATGCTTTTATCTCTTTCTAGGTGCCTGAGGATAGTTGCTCCTTTCTTCTGTCCTTTGAATTGCTTCAAGTATTCTCTGAAGTGTTGGTTTTCAGAACATGTATTCTTTCATCTTGTTTATGTCATGGAAGATTTTTCTCTCTCCTTCAACTATAATCGACATTTTTACTGGGTATAGTAACCTGGCATCTATTGTCCTTTAACCCTGGGAATGCTTTGCTACACGTTCTTCTTGCTTTCATAGTTTGCACTGAGAAGTCAGTTGTAATTCTGATAGGTTTCCCCTTATTTGTAACTTGTTTTTCTCTGTGGCTTTCAAAATTTTTGTCTTTGTTTTGGGCATCTAGCATTTTAACTATGATATGGCATGGAGAGTTTCTTTTTCTGATCTTGTCTGTTTGGAGTTCTATGTGCTTCTTGTATTTGTATTGGTTTGTCTTTTTTTAGTTTGGGGAAATTTTCATCTATTATTCTGTTGAAGATCTGATCAATACCATTCTCTTGGGATTCTTTTCCTTCCTCTATCCCTTTGATGTGGACATTTGATCTTTTCATAGTGTCCCACAGTTCCTGGTTGTTCCACTTTTGTGGATTTTTTTTTTAATTTTTCATAATCTTTACTTGAGGTGTTTAGTTATTCTGTGTTATCTTCCATGTCTGATATTCTTTGTTCTGCTTCCTCCATTCTGCTTCTGAGGCTTTTTCCATTCGTTTCCTCTTGATTGGATGAGTGTTTGATTTCCTTTTTCATTTCGTCTTCTGATTTCTTTAGTATTTCTACTTCTTTTTGGAGCTTCTCAATCTCTTCCTGTAGCTCTTTGCTTCACTGGTTGGCTTCCTTATCTTTTTCAACATGGGATGTTTTCAGTATTTCTACTTCCTTCTGGAGTTTGTCATTCTCTCTCTCTAGGTCCTTCTTGAGTTTTTAATTCTCTCTCCTAAGATCTCTGACTTGTTCTTTATAGTTTTTGATTTCTTTGAGCAAGTCCACAATTGTACTTCTAATATCTGTGTCCTGAGCCATCCCCAGGGGGATCCCACTGTAGGAGTCTTCCACAGGGTTGGTAGAGCTTGGTGTGGAATTATCCTGCACCTTTCCAATGTTGTCTCTTCTTCGTGTCCCTGACACGTGGGTTTCTCTTTGCCTGTATTCCAATGCCAATCCCAAATGCCTCTTCACTGTGTTGAAGGCTTGTTTTGCTTGCCTCCTTCAGATGCCTTCATTGTTTGATTGATTAATTTGTTTTTCTTCTTTTCTCCTTGCTTATGGAGTGTTGACTTGTCTAAGTTTTAGGCTTTCTATTGGAAGTCTAACTCACTCTTCCCTTTCTGTTCTGAAGTTTCTCCAAAGAATCCACTTGGATGGACACTCTTTCAGCAATTCCAGTTGGGAGGGGTGGACAAATGGAATTTCTGTTTAGCCCACCCTGGTACCTGTGCTTCAGGTGGTCTTGGAAAATCCCTGATCTCAAGTCTCACAGTGGCAAAGGGCCACCTTTTATACCAGCTAGGAGGACAACTCTGCCCCCACAGCCACACAAGCCAATTAAGCCAAAGAGGATTGTATCAAACCAAACAATACACCTGGCTGAAGCACCCAGCTCCTACCTGTGCTTCAGGTGGTTTTGGGATATCCCTGATCTTCTAAACCTTGTCTTTTCACATAAATGGTGGTGATTTTTTTTTTGAGACAGGGTCTCCCTGTATCCCTAGCTGGCCTAGCACTCACTATGTAGACCAGGTTGGCCTTGATCTCACAGAGATCCACTTGCCTCTGCCTCTCAAGTGCCAGGATTAAAGGCATGCACCACTGGACCTAGCAGTGACGGTGATTTTTGAAAAACAAAAAAGAAAGAGCTAGAGCACTGGAGAGATGGCTCAGACAGTCAAGTCCTTCTTGTGAAGGTGTGAGGCCCTGAGTTCTTCACTAGTACCCAAGTAAAAAGCCAGGCACAACCACAAGCACCTGTAGACTCCAGAGCTAGGGAGGCAAGGTCTCACTTACTGGACAGCCAGGCTTGCCCAATCCATAAGCTCTAGGATCAGAGAGAGAACTTGTCTCAAAAAGGCAGAAACTGATAGAGTCCCCCAATGGCAACCTCTGATCTCCCCACACAAGCACATTGAACCTTCACACACACATACATATATCAAAAAAGAAAGGGAGGGAAGAAGAGGAGGAGAGGGAGGGGTAGGAAGTGAACAGGGAAGGAAGAAAAGATGGAAGGAAAGAAGAAAGGAAATAAAGATGGAAGGAAAGAATGAAAGAAGGAAAGAGGTAGAGAAGAAAGAAAGACAGAAAGAAAGATGAAAGAAAGAAAGAAAGAAAGAAAGAAAGAGAAAAAGAGAAATGAGAGGGAGGAAGAGAGGGAAGGAGGGAGGGAGGGCGGGAAGGAGGGTGAAGTGTTTTAAGTGGTTTGGTTAAGTATCATGTACTGGGCATAAAACAGACTCTCATTTGAAGTTCAATGGTTCTCAAGTGGAAAAGTTTTGTTTGTTTGCTTATTTGGTTTTTGTCCTTTTGAGACAGGGACTCCCTGTAGCCCCAGCTGGCCTGGAACTCACTCTGTAGACCAGGCTAGCCTTGAACTCACAGCCTCTGTGAGTTATCTGTAGTTCTGGAAGGTTCAGAATATTACAATGTTTTCTTGCTTCGCCTATCACTGCAAATTTCTAGGACTGGATGGCCCCTTCCCTTGAGGCATTGAGCAAAATGTTGCATCTCTAGTTACCTGTTGCATAAACAGGAGCTCTGCAGCCCCCTGATTAGAGCCAAAGTGGCTGGCCCCTCCCTTCCGCTTGCCCCACACTTCCTTGCCCAGAGCACATTAACTTTTGGTATATAAACACACTGCTGGCATAAATAAGGAGAGACTCTATTCTCCCGGGCTTTCTCTGAGTTCCTGTCTGTATGTCTGTCCTTATCTTTCCTTGTCTTTCTATTCTGCTGGGTAACTCTCTCGAAGTCCCTTCCCCCCTCCTTGCCAGAGCTAAGCCAAGAGATTGTCTGCCTGCAAGCAGGAGACAGCCTTGGAAAATGCAAGGAGGGAAGAACAGCATGTGAATGTCAGCCAGGCGTGACTAAAGGACTATTCAGATGATTATTATTAAACTCCTACAACCTTATAGTTGGACAAATAAAGTACCCTAGCCTTTCACCCAGGTTTTTGGTAGGAGTGAATGCAGCCCATTGGTTGTGTATGTATGTGGAAGGGGAAGCTGGCTAGAGTGCAATCCTGTTTTATAAATTTTCTGTCTTTTCTAGCTTTTCTCTTCTGTCTACTGATTGGAACAGGTTTTTTGTATTAGATGGAAAGGGACCTGAAGAAAGCAGTTAAGAGCACTGGCCACTCTTGCAGAAAGAAGACGTGGGTTCAAATCCCAGTATTCACATAGCAGCTAGTAATTGTCAGCAACTCCAGTTCCAGGGGGATCCAATGCCCTCTTCTGACTTCTAGGCACTGTACTACATGGGTGCGTTTACACACATGCAGGCGTAACACTCATAAAATAAAAATAAATAAAAATTAAAAAATTAGATCAGGAGGGTGGGAGGAAGAGAAGAAAGAAGGAGAGAGGGGATGGGGAAAAGTACAAGTAACAAAAAAGGAATGTATATAGTATGAGAACAGAGGTCAACAGTTCACCCTGGGCATCCTCTAAACACCTTCCAATTTCCCTGCTCTCAACACAGCCCTGGACTCCTGATAACAGCTTTCTCCTTGCACATTTCTGAAGCTCAGAGCCATTTTCTCACCCTCTCTCCTGGAAGGCAATCCTTCCACCCTGCAGCCTCATATACGGGCTTCCAACTGTATTCCAACCCAGTGAAGAGCACAGGTGGGCAGAATGAGGAAACTTCCTGAGGACAGACTGGGATTGGTCCTGATCCACCCAAAACACTCCCCATCACAGAGCCAGGCAGACTCGAAATGCAGGAGAGATGGAGAATTCAGAACATTTGAATTGTTTACTTTTGTTATTTTTGTTTTAAAAAATACCATTATGACAACACCAGTGTGTACCCAGCACGTGGTGTGAAAGAACTTCACCTGGGGCCTGCAAAACACCAATGTCAGAAAGACCAGGTGACCCCACCTGCCTTGGTGATTTGGGTACCCCTCTACCCCGTGGAGGCTTGGTATTAACCAGGACTACCCAATCTTTGGGTTCCAGTGTGCAACCTGAGAAGAATTAGACACAAACACAGCACAATACCAGCATGTGCCCGTGCATGGTGTGAGTTGGCCAACAGGGTACCAGTAGCAACCTCCTCCCCACCCCACTCAACCTGGTGGAGCAGTGGTGCAGAGGATCTAGCAGGTGCAGTATTGGTGATTATGGTCTGTGCAGCCAACATTGAGGCACCAGAATCCAAAGAAACAAACAAATCCACATGCCAAAAACACAAAGAAAAAAAAAAACATAGGAAAAGTTCATAATAAATCTACACCAAACTCTACCAGCCCTACAGAAGATTCCTAAAATGAGATCTCCCTGGAAGGAAACCAAGATGTGGACCTTAGATGAACAATTGTAGACATATTCAAAGAAATTAGAGAACTAAGGGGAGAGAATGAAAACTTCAAGAAGGACCTAGAGGGAGATAATGACAAACATTGGAAAGAACTAAGGGGAGAGACTGAAAAACTCAAGAAGGACTTAGAGGGAGATAATGACAAACTTTGGAAAGAACTAAAGGGAGAAAATGACAAATCTGGAAGGAAGTGAAAATGCTGAAAAGATCCCAGCCTGAAATGAAAAAATAAAATGACCAAGGAACCAAAGAGCTACAAGATGAGAATGAAAGCTCCAGAAGGAAGTGGAAATACTAAATAAATCACAGGATGAAATGAAAAAGAAAATTGAACATTCATCCAATCTACAAGAAAGGACAGGAAAAAGCCTCAGAAGCAGAATAGAAGAAGCAGAAAAGGGAATATCAGACCTGCAGGATAAAATCGAGCAACTAGAAAGCTCAAATAAAGATTATAAAAAATTTTAAAAAGGGGGCTGGAGAGATAGCCTAGCAGTTAAGAGCACTGATTGCTCTCGCAGAGGACCCGGGTTCCATCCCCAGCACCCTCATGGTGGCTAAGAACTGTCTGTAACTCCAATTCCAGGAGAACTCCAGATCCAGGGGAATCCAAGACCCTCTTCTGACTTCTGCAGCATTGCACAACACGGGTGCACAGACCTACATGCAGACAGTACATTCTTACACATACAATAAAATAAAATAAAATGGGTTTTTAAACTTTTTAAAAACTATAAAATTAAAAAAACGCAAGAGTGGAACAACCAGGAAATGTGGGATACTATGAAAAGACCAAACCTCAGCATCATAAGGATAAAAGAAGGAGAAGAATCCCAAGACAACACTATTGACCAGATCTTCAACAGGATAATAGAAGAAAATTTCCCCAAACTGAAAAAAGACAAACCCGTACAAATACAAGAAGCACATAGAACACCAAACAGATAAGACCAGAAAAGAAATTCCCCACACCATATAATTGTTAAAACATTAGATGCTCAAAACAAAGACAAAACACTGAAAGCCGCAAGAGAAAAACAACAAGTTACATATAAGGAGAAACCCATCAGAATCACAGCCGACCTCTCGGTGCAAACTATAAAAGCTAGAAGAAAGTGGACCAAAGTATTCCCCATGGTAAACGACTTTAGATGCCAACCCAGACTACTATACCCAGCAAAAATGGCAGTTATAGGGCTGGAGAGATAGCCTAGCGGTTAAGAGCACTGACTGCTCTTGCAGAGGACCCGGGTTTGATCCCCAACACCCACATGGCGGCTAAGAATCGTCTGTAACTCCAATTCCAGGAGAACTCCAGTTCCAGGTGAATCTGAGACTCTCTTCTTACCTCCGCGGCATTGCACAACACGGGTGCACAAATCTACATGCAGACAGTACATTCATACAGATACAAAAATAAATAAAAATTTAAAAAAATGGCAGTTATAGTTGAAGGAGAAAGAAAAATCTTTCACGACATGAACAAGATGAAAGAATACATGTCTAAGAAACCAACACTTCAGAAAATCCTCGAAGCAATCCAAAGAACAGAGGAAAGGAGCAACTATCCCTAAGCAATTAAAGGCAGAAAGCAACAAAAGCATGACAGAGTAAATACAAACGTAGAACAAGAATGCAACCAAAAATTAAGGTGAAATGAAGTAACACACATCTCTTAATGGTCTTAAATACTAATGGTCTAAACTCCCCAATCAAAAGACACAGACTGGGAGAATAGATTAGAAAAAAAAAAATCCTTCTATATGCTGTCTACAAGAAACCCATCTCACCTTCAAGGACAGACACCACATTAGAGAGAAAGGACAGAAAAAATATTCCAAGTGAATGGTACCAAGAAACAAGTGGGAGTGGCTATTCTAATATCAGACATAATAGATCTCAAAATAAAATTAATCAGAAGAGAAAAAGAGGGTCATTGCATCCTCATTAAAGGAACAATTAACCATAAAGAATTCAGAATCCTAAATATCTATGCGCTAAACTCTGGTGCATCTAACTTTATAAACACTAATCTGCAGGACCTCAAGACAATGATTAATCCTAGCACATTAATAGTGGGGGACTTCAACAACCCACTGGGCCCCTGGGATAGATTAACAGGATAAAAATAAAGACAGAGAGATCAGAACTGAACAATACAATACAACAAATGGACCTCACAGACCTACAGATATTCCACCCAAACACCAGAGAACATTCTTTCTACTCAGCACCTCACAGAACGTTCTCCAAAATCGACCACATAGTGGAGCACAAAATAAACCACAACAAATACAAAAGGATAGAAATCATTCCATGCATTCTATCAGACCACAGTGCAATAAAGCTCTATATGAACACCAGAATATGCCCAACTAGCTACAAGAACACATGGAAACTAAACAGCACAATTCTGAATAATAAATGGGCCAGGGAAGAAATAAAGAGGGAAACAAAAGTATTCATGGAACTGAACAAAAAAGGCAACACAAGAGAACAAAACCTGTGGGATACTTTAAAATCAGTACTGAGAGGGAAATTTATATTCCTAAGTGCCCACATTAAAAAAAAAAAAAAAACAGAAAGGGAACAAATAAATGATATAACACTGCATGTAAAAGCACTTTCTTAAAAAAACTTTTTTTATGTGTATGAGTGTACTGACTGCATGTAGGTTGGTGCACCCATGTCCTGCAATGCCTCAGAGGTCAGAAGAGGGCATTGGATTCCCCCTGGAACTGGAGTTAAAGACAGTTCTTAGCTGACATGTGGGTGCTGGGAATCAAAGCTGGGTCCTCTACAACAGCAGTTTGTGCTCTTAACTGCTGAGCCATCTCTCCAGCCCCATAAAAACACTTTTAAGACAACAACAAATGAACACTAAACCCAACAGACAGGAAGAAATAGCAAAAATCAGAGCAGAAATCAATGAAATAGAAACAAAGAAAACAATACATAAAATCAATGAGTCCAAAAGCTGGTTCCTTGAAAAAATTAACAAAATAGACAGACCTCTAGCCCAGTTAACCAGAAAAAAAGAGAGAGCAACTCCAAATCAATAGTATTCATGATGAAAAGGAAGACATCACAACAGACAAAGAAAAGATCCAGACAATCACATGAGAATACTCCAAAAATCTATACTCCACTAAATTTGAAAACCTAAGAGAAATGGATAAATATTTGAAATCCTGGGAACCAACAAAGCTTAACCAAGAAGAGATTGGCAGTTTAAATAGACCCATAATATTTGAGGAAATTGAAGATGTAATTAGAAACCTCCCAACTAAAAAAAAGCCCTGGTACAGGTGGTTTCATGGCAGAATTCTATAAAACATTTAAAGAGGTCCTACGACAATTGCTACTCAAACTTTTCAGAAGGATACAGAAGGAATTTTCCCAAACTCCTTCTATGAAGCCAGCATCACCTTAATACCAAAACCATGCAAAGATATAAGCAAAAAAGAAAGCTATAGACCCATCTCATTAATGAACATAGAAGCAAAAATTCTCAATAAAATACTCAAAAACATAAACAGACCAACATCAAAAAGATCATCCATCATGACCAAGTTGGATCCATACCAGAGATGCAGGGATGGTTCAACATACATAAATCAATAAATATCATAAAATAATAAATGGACTGAAAGACAAAAAACACATGATCATCATAACTGATGCAGAAAAAGCCTTTGACAAGTTCCAGCATCCCTTCATGTTTAAAGTCATAGAGGGTACTGGACTGAAGAGAAAATTCCTCAACATGATCAAAGTCATATATAGCAAACCCACTGTCAACATGTTCCTAAATGGACAAAAGTTAGAACCATTTCCCTTAAAGGTGGGAACCTGGCAAGGCTGCTCCTTATTGCTACTCCACTTCAGCATAGTACTTGAAACACTTGCTAGAGCAATAAGGCAAGAGAAGGAAGTCAAAGGAGTACTGATCAGAAAAGAAGTTAAGCTATCCCTTTTTGCAGATGATATGGTAGTTGACCTAAGGGATGCTAAAAACTCCATCAGAAAATTTCTAGAAATGATTAAGAATTTTAGTAAAATGGTGGGCTACAAAATTAACCTAGAAAAAATCAGTAGCCTTTCTTTACACCAACAATAAACAAGTGGAGAAGGAATATAAGAAGTCCTTCCCACTCACAATACCCTCAAAAATAATAAAATAGCTGGGAACAAACCTAACCAAAGATACCAAAGACCTCGACAATAAAAAATTTAAACCACTGAAGAAGGATATTGAAAATGACATCAAAAGATGGAAATACCTCCCAAGCTCATGGATTGGGAAAATTAATATAGTAAAAATGTCCATTTTACCCAAACTGATATACAGATTCAATGCAATCCCAATCAAAATCCACATCAGCTTCTTCACAGACTTGGAAAAAAAATTCCTTAAATTCATATGGAAAAACAAAAGACCCCAAATAGCTAAAGCAACCCTGAGTGAAAAACGCAATACAGGGAGGATTGCTCTACCAGACTTCAAACTATATTACAGGGCCATAATCATAAAGACAGCCTGGTACTGGCACAAAAACAGACCCACTGACTAATGGAACAAAATTGAAGATCCAAACTTGAGCTCATACAAGTTCAGCCATCTCATATTTGACAAAGGGGCAAAAAACATCCTCAAAGGAAGAAGGATAGCATCTTTAGCAAATGGTGCTTGCAAAATTGGATCACCATTTGTAGAAGAACAAAATTAAACCCCTACCTCTGACCCTGTACAAAAATCAACTTCAAGTGGATCAAATATCTCAATGTGAAACTCAAAACCCTGAAGGTGATAGAAGAAAAAGTTGGCAACTCCCTACAAGACATAGGTGTAGGAAAAGACTTTCTAAATCAGGCAGTAGCTGCACAGTAAATAAGGTCAACAGCCGACAAATGGGATCTCATCAAATTCAAAAGCTTATGTACAGTGAAAGAAACAATAAAGGAAGTGAAGAGGAAATCCACAGAGTGGGAGGAAATCTTCACCAGTGATACATCTAACAGAGCATTAATGTCAAGAATATATAAACTACTCAAAAAGCAAAGAAAACAAATGACATACTCAAAAAATGGAGTAAAGAGCTGAACAGAAACTTCACTAGTGAGGAAGGAAAGATGGCCGAGAAACATCTTAAAAAGTGTTCAACATCATTAATAATTAAGGAAATGCAAATTAAAACCACTCTCATATCATCTCACTACAATATGACTGGCTAAGATCAAGAAAACAAAAGTCACCAAATGCTGGAGAGGTTGTGAGGAAAGAAGAACACTCATCCACTGCTGGTGGGAATGTAAACTTGTAAAACCATTATGGAAAGCAGTGTGGAGAACCCTTAAAAGACTCAAAATTAGCCTACCACCTGACCCAGCCATACCACTCCTGGGTATATACTCACGAGACTCATCCTACCGCAAAGATACATGCATAGCCATGTTTACTGCAGCTCTCTTCACAGTAGTGAAGAGCTAGAACCAACCCAAACGCCCCTCAACAGATGAGTGGATGACAAAAATGTGGTACTTCTACACAGTAGAGTACTCTTCTGCAGGGCGTAGTGGTGCACGCCTTTAATCCTAGCACTTGGGAGGCAGAGGCGGGTGGATTTTTGTGAGTTCAAGGTCAGACTCGTCTACAGAGTCAGTTCCAGGACAGCTGGGGCTACAGGGAGACCGTGTCTCAAAAAAAAGACAAAAATTTTTTTTTTTTAAAAATAGAGTACTCTTCAGAGGTAAAGAAAGATGACATGATGAACTTTTCAGGTAAATGGATGGAGCTAGAAGCCATTATGCTAAGTGAAGTAACAAGGTCCCAGAAAAACAAACAGCAAATGGTTTTCCTCATTTGTGGATGCTAACACCAAATCTCCATTTGAAAGGCAAGCTGAACAACATTATTGTTATTTCTGTCTATCTGAAAGCAACTATGTTGTCATAATGTAAATCTCTCAATGGGCTCTAGAATCCACCCACCACTTATTTTCAGACTCTATAATTACTGTATATGGGTGGAAAGTATGTATCCATATTTTAGAGTAATATAAAATTAATGGAGCAAAATGTGAATTCCTAAACATAAAAAATGACTGAGAGAAAGATGCAGGACAGTTATGGCAGAATGCAAGATCTGGGGTGGGGTGGGGTGGGGGAGAGGGAAAGGGGAATATGCCTAAGTTGTACTGAAAAATGATGCCTGAAATACACAAAACATCAATAAAATACAATATATTTCTATATTTTAAAAATCTCAGCCACAGCCGGGCATGGTGGTACATGCCTTTAATCCTAGCACTCAGGAGGCAGAGGCAGGCAGATCTTTGTGAGTTCAAGGCCAGCCTGGTCTACAGAGTGAGTTCCGGAACAGCTGGGGGGGGGGGGGCTCTATACGGGCGACCTTGTCTAAAACGACAAAAAAAAAAAAAAAAAAACTCAGCCAGGTGTGGTGGTGTACACCTTTATAATCCCAGCACTCAGGAAGCAGAAAAATTTCCCTGGTTTCCATAGCAAGTTCAAGCCCAGCCTAGTCTAAATAGTGAGTTCCAGGACAGGCGGGGCCTAAGAGCGACCCTGTCTCAAAAACAACAAACAAACAAAATCTTCACCAAAAACTCTACCATTCAGAAGCGCCGAGATGACAAGGTTTCATTTGAGCTCAAGGAGCTGAGGTCAAGCGTCTTGAGGTCAGCCTGGGCAAGTAGTAGCTCGCAAAATTCTTAATGAACTCGTCCCAAGCTTGTTCTCAGGTATACATACTAAAAAACATTGTTTGGTTATTTGCCTCTGTTCTTTTTTATTTGTTATCTTTTGTACGTCCCTGAATGTACTATCTGCATTAGGTTTGTGCACCCATGTAAATGCACCCGTGTGCAATGCCGCGGAGGTCAAAGAGGGTCTCAGATTCCCCTGGGAACTGGAATTTCTCCCTGGAATTGTGCGCGGGACAGACTGTTCTTAGCCCACCATGTGGGTGCTGGGACCTCAGAACAAGGGTCCTCTTGCAAGAGCCGTCCGGTCGCTCTCTAACCGCGAGGGCTATCTCTCCAGCCCCGTTATTTGCTATTTTAAACTGATTTCTGCCTCTGCCAACAGCAATAAACAATTATTAACAAAAGGCTCCTAATCTCAAGAGATCAGCATTCTCTTGACAAATAAGGATACATGAGTTATTGTTATTTTAAATTATTGTTTTTTATTCGTGGTACTGAGTATATGTTAATCTGCCTGGTAAATGCACTCATGTCAAGCAAAGCCCACAGAGGGCCTCTGAAGAGGGCATCAGATCACCCGGAACTGGGAAGTATGGGATCGATTGGCCCTAAGATGCAATCTGAGTGATGGGAATCCAAACCTGGCGTACTTCTGGAAACAGTGCTCTACATAGCGAGAGTCCAGGACAGCTTGGGACTAACGGGGGAGTCCCTGTTTTTGTTTTGTTTGTTTGTTTTGTTTTGTTCTTTTTAATAGGATGGTGTCTTCTTCACGATTTTATATTTTTTTTGTCCTGGTTTGGTTTGTTTTGTTGATTATCTATTTTATTACTTTTATTTTATTTTGATGACTTGTGTATTTCATACATAACTTTTTTTTTTTTTTTTTTTTTTTTACCTTCTTCCCCCCCCACCCCACCATCCAAGCCATGCATTCTGCCACAATTTTTGCATCTTCTCTGCTTTGTTCTGTTTTGTTTTCATTTTTTTAAAAAAAAATACAGTGATAATTTGTTGAGTACCAAGCCCATCCCTTCATGTAAAACGCCAATTTGCAAGCAGCTGTGGCCAAACCCACACAGCTCTTGAGTCCCACCATCCAGCAGGGGGGCTTGTATGTTTAATAAAGTTGTCAAATGAGTGTCTAGTCTATATTGTCGTAGTTTCACCATTCCACCCAATCGCAGCCCTACATTCTACCACACGCCCCCTCTTCCGCAGAATTGTTCCCTAAGCTTCGAAACAGAAGAAGGAAAAAGGGGCACAGGTGTATGAGAAGCAAAAAAGTCCACTCTCTCTGGAAACACGAGACTATGGAAAACCGTTCTTGGTCTCTGCAATCTGGCTGTTTTCATTTCATGGGCTGACAGCCTGTCCAGGCATAACCCTTCGATCATACTAATGAAGCCACCCAGCAATTAGTTATACAGGTATTTAAACAGTAGCATATTCTATAGCTCTCAATTACTACTACTGAGGCACACCGGCAATTAGATATAAGGGTATTTAAACAGTACTAATTGTTATGGTAGGTTACCTTGGCATAGACACAGATGTTTGGATGGTATGTTAATCCATGAATTACATTTTCTTCTGTTAAGTATGATAGGGTCTTCGTGTGGTTTATAACATCTCCTAACCATTAGAGGATGTAAGCTTGTGGCATCAGCCGTGGGTTATTCCTCCAAGGAGAGATCTAATAGCCAATTAGATTTGGGATATACAGACATATGGCTGCCACTGCTGCACAGTATTTCCAGGCAAGTGAGGTGTAACTGGTGCTGACGGAGGAGTCCCTGTTTAAAAAAAAAAAATAACTGATATAAAAACTGTTGCATAAGTATACAAAAATTTCATTGTGGTATTTGTCTTATTTTTATAATTTTAGACTAGTAGCTAAAGTGGTTAAGAACACTGCTCTAGAGGACCCAGGTTTGATTCCCAGCACTCAGATGGCAGCTAACAATCATCCATAACTCCAGTTCCAGGGGATCTGATGCCCTCTTCTAGCCTCTGTGGATTTTGCATGACATGAGTACATTTACATACATGCAGGCAATATACTCATACACATAAAAAAATAATAGGCATGGCCTTGAACTCACAGAAATCCACCTACCTCTGCCTCCCGAGTGCTAGGATTAAAGGTGTGTGCCACCATACCCGGCCTAAGATGGTTTTTAGCCACCATATAGGTGCTGGGAATTGAACCTGGGTCCTCTGCAAGAGCAGTCAGTGCGCTTAACAGCCGAGACATCTTTCCAGCCCCAATAAGTTCTTTTAAATACAAAAAATGAGTTAAGACCCTATATAGCCATTTAAAATTGTAGTAATGAGGAGCTGGAGCGATGCTTCAGTGGTTAAAGAGCACTGGCTGCTCTTGAAAAGGACCTGAGTTCAATTTCCAGCACCCACAGGGCAGCTAACAACCAGTTCCAGAGGAATCTGACCCCCTCTTCTGACCTCCACGGGCACTGCACAACACAGATGTACTTGAAGAGATAAGAGTTGATTCCAGACTGCTACTCTGGACAAAGATTAAGCATTCACTTTCCCCCAGGCTAGAGACGGCCAGAAGCATCTGGGGCATAGAGAAACAGGCCCGGTGGTATTCACTTTCCCCCCAGGCTGAAGTCCACCAGATACATCCCAGGCTTGGGAAACAGGTCTGGTCTGAACAGATAAAGAAAAATTCCCCTAGACCTGATTTCATTCCTGTCCCAAGACTGTGTCTAAAGATAACCTTTGGTGTGTGGGGGCAGGTGGGCTGACCTAACCATGAGCTGTAACCCTGCTATTATCCAATAAGGCTAGAAGTTACTCAAACCCCACTTAGATTCCCCTAGACCCTGAATAAAAGGCCTTTGAGCCAACTTATCGGGGTTGGAGGCTTCCCCCTCCCTAGGTTAGCAAATAGCAACCTCTCCCTAGGTCAGCAGATAACAGGAAACCACAGTCAGTTATAATTCCAGGAAGAACCACCCTGAGGGCCCTGGCCTCAAGCCACCTGCAGATCCAAGCATGCTGAGTATCCCCGCCTGTCATGCAGGAGGCTGGGGTTCGATTCCTGCCCTGCTCTAAGTGTATAAAAGCTGTATGCAGTGATTGCTTGGGGTTCGCCTCTCCCCATTGTACAGGAGAACCCGGCGCAACGGAGGACAAAACCTCTTGCTTTTGCATTGAGAGTCTTGTCTCCTCATCTATTACTCGGGGGTCGCTCAAGGGTAAGGCTCCATTTGGGTCTTTTTCTTTTTTTACATCTACTTTCATTTATTTATTTTTTTAACAATAAGTAATTAGTTTTGAGTACAAGCATCCTTCATGTAAAACCAATTTGTAAGCAGTTGTGCCCAAACCCACACAGCCCAAGGCTCCAACCATCCATCTGGAGGGGCTTGTATGTACAATCAAGTTGATCAAATAAGCGTCCAGTCTATTTTGCTGTAGTTTCACCATTCACCCCAATCGCAGCCCTTACTTTCTACCACGCCCCCTTCCGCAGATTGTTCCCTAGGCTTAGAAAAGGGTCCATTCAGGTCTTACATACTTACATGCATGCAAGCAATACACTCATACACAAAAACTAAAAATAATAAATAAAATATTAAAAAATAAAGTTGGTCACCTATATAGTTTCCAAAGGATCAAAGAAATTATAACATTCATTCTAAATCTATAACACTGCCAATGTTTACCACTGCACCTTATTTTATACAAAGGGAAAAGGAAAATGACTGAAGTCCTGGCTTTTGAGTTGCCTCTCATATGCTTATTGACTAGAATACTTATCACTAAACTACAAGTTCCTGTGATCAGAAACCTTTTCATTCTTGTTTGTCCTTGTGTCCCTAGAATATGGTATCCCCCACATGACACAGAACATGGCAAAAAAAGCACATAGAAAATAAACATGGCCTCTTATGGTGGGGAGCCTGTAGTCTCCACAGCTCTAGAAGCTGAGGTAGGAGGGAAGCTGGAGCCCAGGAGTTCACCACAAACTTATGCAACATAGAGACACACTGTCTCTGTAAATAAATGAAAGTAATTAAATTGTAGTTCAGTGGATGTTGTATGACACTTTTCCTAGAGAGGCATTAATGAACCTCTATTTATCCCAGATAAGGAACAGATGACAGACCAAAATCATAATACCATCAAATTCCAATTTGAATTTGAATCAATGCGTTTTATTGGGGTTGCTTAGGGGAGTATGGGTGTGTGTGTGGGGGATTACTTATAGCAGCAGGTGAGGACTCATGAAACCTGAAACCGTGGAGCCTTTCAACATGTACCCTTCCAGGACCATGGCCTCCCAGAATTTTCTGTAGATAGTCCAGTGTGGTATAAAACTTCACCAGCTATGGAAGATGCCAGTCATGCTGGGTATGAGTATGCAGGGCCCTCACCTCCAGCATATCACTACAGAAATGAGAAGGGCTTCTGTTCAAGAATCGGTATTGCTGTGAGAGTTTATCTGTACTCACTGAAGATAAAAGAACAGAAGCCCTATGAAACCTACATTGCTATGTTTATAATTGCCAAAGCAATATTTTGTACTATTGTAAACAACTTGCACAATTCTAATATATGTCAGTAATAAGAGTTTGTGGTAATGTTTTCATCCCCATGACAATGCTGCTTAAGATGAGAATTTTCAATGACACCATCACTGAACCTTTTTTTAGGTTAAAAGTATATTTCATTTGTTTTTACTAAAAAAAAAAAAAAAAGATGAAAGAATACATGTCCAGGCCGGGTGTGGTGGCTCACGCCTTTAATCCTAGCACTTGGGAGGCAGAGGCAGGTGGATCTTTGTGAGCTCAAGGCCAGCCTGGTCTACAGAGTGAGTTCCAGGCCATATGGGGCTACAGGGAGACCCTGTCTCGAAAAGACCAAAAAAAAAAAAAAAATACATGTCCAGAAAACCAACCCTTCAGAAAACACTCAAAGCAATTCAGAGGACAGAGGAAAGGAACAGCTGTCCTCAAGCAACAAGGGAGGGTAATTAAGGAAGGTATAACCCCAGAAATACAAACCTAGACCAAAAAATGCAAACAGAAAATAAATTGAAGGGAAGTAATATACATCTCTCAATAATAACCTTAAATATTAAGAGACACAGACTGGGAGATGAAAGTCCCAAACTTCCAACAAGCAGAGGTAAGATAGACTCTCATCTCTTTAAAATTGCTTAAGTGGCTACGGTTTGCATCTCAAGTCCATGACTGTCCATGTGTCTCAGGTCTGTATGTATAACTAACCTCTGATAATTACCTGTTCTCTGGCAAATAATCCACTGGAGGAATGTTGAATTTTCCATTCTGTGGTGACCCTGAATTTCCTGCATATCCCCCAGCACCAAAATCAACAGGAAGGACTTCATTTCGACTAGATGGTGGAATAATAGGAGTTGGGCAACTGTAACATTTCTCTGGAGAAATATCAGCTGAAAGACCAGAACCATAAGGTCTTCTGGAAGGACTGATTTGAGTCCCAGGACTGATCTGCAGAGACACAAAGCTGCTGTGGACAGCAGGGATGTGTTTCGGAGAATGTCCACGGTAGAGAGGGGGTTGTTGTAGGAGGGTGGGTATGCAGCCCCTGGATCTTCCCCTTCTAGCTGGATGGGTATCGTACGTGGCTGGGGGCCTGCTCTTTGAACGTCAACTTGCTGGGAACTTTTGATGGACTGGAGCTTTGCTCAGCATGCTTTCTTGGACTGTTGGAGTAAGTGGTGTTCCTTGGGCTTTGAGAACAAGCACTTTCTTGTGCCTCATCCACAGATGCTGTGTTTTCATTTTCACTCCCAGGTACGTTATCATATTGTGATGCGTTGAAGCCCCGCTTCCCATCACTGGCATCCAAAACCTTCATCTTCTATCTTGAATTTGACATTCGGGTATCAGCAGAACTTGGGGTAGCGCCTGTAACTGTGGAATGCACTGACTGACTTTTGCCTTTGATAGCATATTTGGCAGTTCTTTCAATAACTGACATATCTATGGGCTGGAGAGATGGCCTAGCAGTTAAGAGCGCCGACTGCTCTTGCAGAGGACCCGGGTTCGATCCCCAGCACCCACATGGAGGCTGAGAACTGTCTTTAACTCCAGTTCCAGGGGAAACTGACGCCCTCTTCTGACTCCGTGGCATTGCACGACACGGGTGCACAAACTTACATGCAGACAGTACATTCATACACATACAAAAATAAAATTAAAAAAATAAAGTTTTAAAAAAAATAACTGACATATCTGATTTTTTTTTCCATTTGGGCATAAATTCTTTCCTAATATTTGAAATTGCATTGCTTTTTTATTTAGCAGCTGCATGATTATAATGGTTGTACTTGATTTTTCTCTCTCCAACTATAGTCGACATTTTTGCTGGGTAAAGTATTCTGGGTTGGCATCCATAGTCCCTTAACACTGGGAATGCTTTGCTCCATGTTCTTCTTGCTTTCATGGTTTGTGCCGAGAAGTCAGTTGTAATTCTGATGGGTTTCCCTTTGTATGTGACTTGTTTTTCTTTTGTAGCCCTCAGAATTTTGTCTTTGTTTTGGGCATCTAGCATTTTAACTATGATATGGCGTGGGGTGTTTCTTTTCTGATCTTGTCTATTTGGGGTCCTATGTGCTTCTTGTATTTGTATGGGTTTGTCTATTTTTAGTTTGGGGAAATTTTCATCTATTATTCTGTTGAAGATCTGATCAATACTATTCTCTTGAGATTCTTCTCCTTCCTCTATTCCTATGATGCGGAGGTTTGGTCTTTTCATAGTGTCCCATATTTCCTGGTTGTTCCACTTTTGTGTATTTTTAAATTTTTCATAATCTTTATTTGAGCTTTTTAATTGCTCTGTGTTATCTTCCAGGTCTGATATTCTTTGTTCTGCTTCCTCCATTCTACTTCTGAGGCTTTTTCCTTTTCTTTCTTCTTGATTGACTGAGTGTTCTAATTCCTTTTTTGTTTCCTCCTGTGTTTTCTTTAGTACCTCCATTTCCTTTTTGAGCTTCTCAATCTCTTCTTTGTGCTTCTCAATCTCTTCTTGGTGCTCCTTTCTTCTTTGGTTGGCTTCCTTTTTCAGTGTTTCTACTTCCATTCGGAGTTTGTTTTTTTCTCCCTCTAGTTCTTTCTGGAGTTTGTCATTCTGTTCCTTTAGTTCTTTCCGAAGTTTGTCATTGTATCCCTCTAGGTCCTTTTTGAGTTTTTCATTCTCTCTCTTTAGTTCCATGACTTCTTCTTTATTTTCTTTAATTTCTCTGCGTATGTCTGCAATTATTCGTCTAAGCTCTGTTCCTTGGGTCTCCTCCAAGGGGATCCCATTGTGGCTATCTCCTCCAGGTTTGGTAGGGCCTGGTGTGGGAGTATCCTGTGCCTTTCCCATGTTGTCCCTTCGTCGTGTCCCTGGCATATGGATTTCCCTTTTGTGGTTCAAGTCACAAACGACTTTTCACTATATTAGTGGATGGTTTTGCTTGCCTCCTTCCGATGCTTTTTTTTTTTTTTTTTTTATTTTTTATGGTGTATTGACTTGGCTAGGTTTCAGGTTTTCAGTTTTGTGTATATATTGGATGTTGGAAGCCTAAGTTAGTCTTCTCTTTCTGTTCTGAAGGTTCTCCAAAAGGAAGACCACTTGGATTCTTAGCAATTCACTTGGCGCG